>JAPPVO010000031.1:161792916-162073827 GCA_030407325.1 Camellia japonica | reverse complement strand
TTACCCCACTGTACGTGTCTCTGTCAACGGCCCTGAGGGCCTTGATCCAAAAGGGGTATCTGAAGCCATTGGAGCCACAACCATTACCAAAGAAACCCCCTCCCTCACATAATCCAGCTGATTACTGTGCCTTCCATCAGCGAGCTGGCCATGACACTGACATGTGCTTTCGTCTTCGCCATGAGATACAAAATCTGATCGACAACAAGGTCATCGCCATGCCAGTCGTGCAAAGTCTATCGGCATTTGATCAGTAAACCTGTGGGGGATAATGTGACCATGTGATCGGGGGATGAACCACCTGCGGGCAGCGCTCAGTTTACTCCAGATATGGTGGATGGCACGCACTGTTCTGAGCAATGTGCAAATACCAGTTTTTGTGCTTTCTGACTTGGGTATCGGGTCAGTTTTGTTGTTTTGTTTTGAGTCTGTCTTTTGTTTTGAGTCAGTCTCTTTTGTTTTGGGTCTGTCTTGTTGTATCGAGTCAGTCCTGTTGTATAGGAGTCGGGTGATTCCGGGGGTGTTACCTCGGGCGTCACCATTTTTGTTTTGGTTTGTCTTTTTGTTTTGTTTTGAGTCTGTTTCTGCCAGGGAGCCAGTTATGCCAACAGATTTTGAATGAAACAGCAGTGATTTCCACACTCTCGCATTTGCTTCTGCCGTGTGCTAGTTGTGCCGGGATTTGAATGAAATGGCAGTGCATTCCACCTGCTCTCTTGTGCCTTGAAGTCATTGTAATGACCTGAGTTTTTCAAAACTTTTTTTGAACACTGCGGTGAAAACAAAGAGGAAGGAATTCCTCGGGATTTGCAAAACTTTGATCAATTGAGAGAAAGAGAGGCGTGCTAAGCCCTTAATGAATGAAATCATGCTTGTCAGTGTGAGTACTGAGAAGGACCCTGCTTTGATCCAGATTGTCCTACACTGTCTTCAGCGCGAGCGATTTGTCGCTTTCTTAAAAACTTTCAAAAAAATGTTTTGCGCGGTCTGCGAAGACATGTGTGGAATCGCTCTTGAGATTGTGCAGCTTAGGATCGCTCTCGAGCCTCGAGACTCGACCCCTTGCTTTCAAACCTTGAACTTGATTCAGAAGTTCAACGGTCAACTCACAAATGAAGGCCTGTGTGGCCAGATTTGAAGCAGCCCTCGAGCAAGAGGCACCAAAGTCAGATCAAGAGGTCAGAGCCTCGATCAAAAGAAGCTCAAAGCTAGAACAGAAGCACCCCCGAACTAGGGGCAAAATGTCCATGTGCTCGAAGAGCCAAATGGATCTTCTGCAAATCAACAGCCACTCTCCTGGATACTGACTTCAAATCTACAACCATTTGGCATGGACTGGTTACATTTTTACCCTTTGAGAGGCTCGCTGGGCCGAAAACCCGAAGGGCGACCCAGGCAAAAGTTAGAGCAAGAAAAGAAGAAAAAGAAAAAAAGAAAAATGCAAAAAGAAAAAAAAGAGAAAAGAAAAAATGCAAAGAAAAGAAAAAAAAAAAAGAAAAAAGAAAAGAAAAAGAAAAAAGAAGAAATGAAAGAAAGAAAAGAAAACAAAGCTCGCAAGGTCGAAAACCTGCAACAGGCGCCTTGGCAAAAGTTAGAGCATAAAAAGGAGAGGTTAAATACCCGAGTGTACCTTAACCCCGAACTACGTGAGGCTTGATTCCCATCTTTGGGATACGTAGGCAACTTCATTCTGAAGTCCAGCCGTAAAACAATTCAAATTCAATTGTGTCCATGTAATGGTTTTGACCATCCTTGCCTTCTCTGTATCCGAGAGTACGGTTGCAATCGTCGCTCTGAGGACTGACCATAATGTGCTGCGGTGCCATCCAAACAAGGGGCAACTTTCCGTTGCCATTCAATGCGCCGCGGTGCCATTCAAACAAGGGGCAACTTTCCGTTGCCATTCAATGCGCTGCAGTGCCGTTCAAACAAGGGGCAACTTTTCGTTGCCATGCAGCTCTTTTCAAGCATGAGGAAGTTTTCCCTTGGATCCGAGGTTGTGCATCTCAGGAGTAGGTTTCATGCTCGTTGAGCAAGTGACCGTTTGCAAAAATAGTTTTTGAGAATTTTTACTGAGGTTGGCTAATTTTCTCGAAAAATCATTCTATCTTTTCCAAAATTGGACCATTTCTTGGACCCAAAAAAGGAAAATTTTCAGTGCTCATAGCCTGACTTGCATGCTTTCAAATCAAAAAATTGAATAAGCATGTTAATCTAACTTTCATGTTGGTCAAAATTATTTTAAAACCAAAAAATGGTCAAAATGATGAACTAGGGGCACAGTTGAGTCAGGTGTTCTGTCTTTTCCCCATCATCAACATGCTTGCCAAGAAGGGCACTCCACCTGCCAGAAGAGGGCACAATTGAAGTCAACAACAAAGGGCTGAAAGCTCTCTCGTCCTCCAAGCAGCGAGGTATCAAGCCATGTGCGAAGCATAAACTGGAATGGATCAGGATATTCCACTCCATCATCTGGACAGATCTGATCACGTCCAAACTCCCCAGCAAAGCATCATCAATCGATGACAGCTGCAGATTTGCTACACATCCTGTTGCAGCGCAACCCCTCTGTGGGAGGAATTCACTAGCTGTGAGCAGAAGAAAGAGAATCGAGCAGAATGCTAGGGGCCCGAGCCTTCAACTTACTGTTTATCCATCAACCACCCAGGGGAGGGATGAAAAATGAGAGATTGAAGAATAGAGAGATATGCGTTTAGAGAAAAAGTGAGAAAAGGGCTTTTTCAGAAAAACAGAGCTTGAGGGCCGAGTGATGTTAGAACCACAAATGAGAAAGGGTGGGAAATAATACCCGGAGAAACTGGCTCCTCACGCACTGAGAGGTCTCTCGCCATTGTAATACGTCTGTGTGTCGTGTCTTTTGTTTTTGTTTGCCTCGATTCTTGCTTTGAGTCATTCCGAGCGTGTCTCGATGTGTTTAGGTTGTTTACCTATCGTTTTCCGTTGTTGAGTCTTTTTCGCTGTGTTCAGTTGTAGGCTCAATACCCGGTCGAGAACTTTTTCTCAATTTCAAAAATGATTTGTTGTGTGCTCAGAGTGCTGTGCCATTATCTACATTTGTGCAAAAAAAAAAAAGAAGGGGAATTTGTTCTTTCAACAATTGCAAGGTTTAACCCAGATCATGTGCGAACAGTAAAATCAGGATCTATCTGAAGCTATATAGGTTCCACACTGCAAAGCAAAAGGAAAGAGGGAAAATCGAAGCATCTGAGTGTGTTTCACCTCCAACAAATTCCGTGGGATACCCCTTCAAGCCTTGTCAATGCTCCGAAATATGGGTGTGCCTCTACCTCAAGCTCAAAATGTTTCTGCAGAAGTATCAAATCATGTCTCCGATGCGTAGCTCATTGTCAGTTTGCATGCACGAGTCGTATCCTTTTGGAATCTATTGTGACTCCTCCGAGAGGTAAATCGGAGGTTGCGTTTGAATTGGTCTCGTTAAGGCGTGTATTTCCTTATTCGGCATTTTATTTCAAACACACTGTTGAGATTGCATCGAATATGCATTGATTATTGTGCACAGAATGTGTATGCACACTTGTTCCACTCGCATTATGATGCATGTTCCAATTGCATTGTTATGCACCCACTTCATTTGCATTGTGATGCACATCCCAGTCACATTGTTAAGTACTCATTTCACTTGCGTTGTCATGCATGTTTCGCCTACATTGTTGTGCGCCTTTTTTTACTTGCGTTGTTTCTCTTTCCTCTCTCGCGTGTACTACGCTGAGAGGTTTCTTCTTGCTTTCCTCTCTCGCGTGTACTACGCTGAGAGGTTTCTTTTCGCTTTTTCTCTTTCCTCTCTCGCGTGTACTACGCTGAGAGGTTTCTTTTCGCTTTTTCTCTTTCCTCTCTCGCGTGTACTACGCTGAGAGGTTTCTTTTCGCTCTTTCTCTTTCCTCTCTCGCGTGTACTACGCTGAGAGGTTTCTTTTCGCTTTTTCTCTTTCCTCTCTCGCGTGTACTACGCTGAGAGGTTTCTTCTTGCTTTCCTCTCTCGCGTGTACTACGCTGAGAGGTTTCTTTTCGCTTTTTCTCTTTCCTCTCTCGCGTGTACTACGCTGAGAGGTTTCTTTTCGCTTTTTCTCTTTCCTCTCTCGCGTGTACTACGCTGAGAGGTTTCTTTTCGCTCTTTCTCTTTCATCTCTCGCGTGTACTACGCTGAGAGGTTTCTTTTCGCTTTTTCTCTTTCCTCTCTCGCGTGTACTACGCTGAGAGGTTTCTTTTCGCTCTTTCTCTTTCCTCTCTCGCGTGTACTACGCTGAGAGGTTTCTTTTCGCTTTTTCCCTTTTTCTCTCGCGTGTACTACGCTGAGAGGCTTTTCTCTTTCCTCTCTCGCGTGTACTACGCTGAGAGGTTTCTTTTTGCCTTTCTCTTTCCTCTCTTGCGTGTACTACGCTGATGAGGTTTCTCTTTGCCTTTCCTTTTTCTCTTGCGTGTACTACGCTGAGAAATTTTATTCTTCTTCTGCTGAGAAATTTTATCTTTCTTCTCTCGCGTGTACTACGCTGAGAAGTGTTACTCTTTCCTCTCCTGTGTACGATACGCTGAGAGATGTTGTGCTTGAGACTCCGGGTATTCTCGGTAGTCACTTTTAGCCTTCTCCGCGTGAGAAACCGTGAGAATTGCTTAATTCTCTTTCATCCTTTCTGCATGAGATGTAGTTTGGCTCGAGTTTACTTGCTTGCATAGCATTCGCTTAAATGTTGTATTTATTTTGCATAATTGCTTCATTATAGCTCTCTTCGCATGATCATGAGTAATGCCCGGCTTCGCGTAGCGTGTAAGTCCAATCTTCAAACCGGCTTCGCGTAGCGTATAAGTCCAATTATCAAAATCTTTCTGCATATCATTTGCATTTTGCCCCCTGCCTGCGGGCACGCCTGCGGGCACACATTTATCTGTTCATCTTGTATGATTGTCTCAGTCTTCGGCCTTGTCAAAAATGGGTCGTCTTTGGGCTTTGACATTCACTCCCGTCAATTCTTGACTTCCGAGTTCTGTCAAAGAGGGGCAACTGTAGACACCCCATTTTTGACCGACCTTAAGACTCAGACGTCACCGATTGAGCGCTTGGTGATGTTGCATATCGTGCTCGTTCAGAAGCCCCAGAGTCGCGGCCGTGCGCCCTACCTCCGGACTTCCGAACTCTCTTCTGTGCCTTGTCTCGGTTTGCGAACCAGACTCGGTTTTCTCTGTTTTCTTTCCTGAGGGAAGGGAGTGGTCCTGTAGACCATCTCTCGGTGGCCGTGCGCTACTTTTCGTGGCCGTAGGCCATTTTGCCCATTTCGGAGCCCGGTTCCCGGTTCCCGGTTTTCGGAGCCGTCAGGCCGTGTGCCTCGGTTCGGGACCGCCCAACCGTCTCCGATTCCTCCAGTTCTTGGCACATACCTCTGTTTTATCATAACAAGGAACACTGGGGTCCCAGATACCCACTTCGTGGCCGTATGCCACTTTCGGTGCTTATAGCCGGTTTTCGGGCCCCGAACCTCGCGGTTTGGCCCCCGAGCATTCATTTCGCATCGGTTTTCTTCGATTTTTGGCATGTACCTCTGTTTCATCATTCCAAGGCACACTGGGTCTTAGATACCCACTTCGTGGCTGAATGCCACTTTCGGTGCTTACAGCCGGTTTTCGGGCCCCGAACCTCGCGGTTTGGCCCCCGAGCATTCGTTTTGCATCGTTTTTCGTTCAATTTTGGCAAGCGCCCCTGTTTTATCATTCCGAGGGACACTGGGGTCTCTGATGCCCACTTCATGGCCAAACAAAATATCTCGATTTCGTGCCCTCAAAATATCTAGATATTTTGCCCTCAAAATATCTAGATATTTGAGGCAAGATATTTCCACCATTTGGCCCTCCTTTTGAACCCTTTTCTTGGCCATAAGAACGGCAGCTCCTAGCTGGTTGAGGTGTGGAGAAAAATCCTTGGAGCCTTGCATGTTCATCTCCTCCATTTCCAAGCTCAAAGCTTCAAGTTTCTAGCTCAAATCCTTCATCAACTCCAAGCACCACCATCACCATCTTCATTCCAGCAGAAAAGGAGTGTTCTTCAAGGGCTAAGGGTCAACAAATTGAAGCCAAGAAGCCACCAAAGTTGGATCTTCAAGGGTAAGTCCCTAATTCCATTTTTCTAGCATTTTCTTGGATCAATTCTTTACTCTACTTGCTCTCAGTTTTGGGCTCCGACCCCTACTGATTTTGTGCTTATTTTGAGCCCCTCTACAACATTGTAGAAGGGCTCAACCTCATTTGGTATTTCTATCACATACCTCTTTCAATACCACTCTTTATGCCATAAAATTGCAAGCTATGTTTGGCTTTTGAGTGATCTGATTTCGAGTATACTATATACTGTGAGTGGGCTTATTTTGAGCCCCTCTTAAACATTGAAGAAGGGCTCAGCCAAGTTTGACTTCTCTGTCATGCACTTCCTTTGAAATGCTTCCATTTTACCGTAAAATTGCATGATTGTTTTGGCCTATTTGTGATCTGAGTTGGAACTTGTAACATACTGTGATTGTGCTTATTTTGAGCCCCTCTTCAACATTGAAGAAGGGCTCAACCTGGTTTTCTTGCTCTACATATCACTTGCTTTGAATTCTTGTTCCACTCCAATTTTGCATACATTTTTAAGCTCACCATGCTTCGGATTTCAGCCTTCATCAGGCTTAGATAGTGCCTTATTTTGGTCCATTATTCATTCTTTGTTAAGGGTCTTAGGCCATTTGATGACTGGTTTTGGTACTTGTTTTGTAATCCTTCAATTTACCGTAAAATTGCATGTTTGTTTAGGCTTGCTTAGCCACTGATTTGAGTCTTCATCAGGCTTAGAAAGTGTCTTAGAATTGTCTATTCTTCATCTTTTGTTAAGGGTTCAAAATTGTTTGATGCTTGCTTATGGTACCTCATGTTGTAGCCCCTTATTGGCTCATTTTTGCATGCCATTTTGAGCATATCTACACACTGAATTAGAGGACCTCATCTACTGTAAATATGCATGTTTTTGGCCCCTCTTCGATTTTGTAGAACTGATTTTTCTGGTTTAAGCATTGTATATACTACTTGCTTTGTAATTCCTCTTTTTTCCCCGTTTTGCAAGCTATGTTTGCCATGCTTGTGGTTCTTATTTAGCCTTGCTTTGTACTGAAAAGATGCTATTTTGGGGCTGCCTTGCTACTGTTTTTGCTTTCATGTACTGATTTTGCATGATTAGCATAGCCGTAGGCCATTTCGGGTACTTAGAATCACATTTCGGGATGATTTCATGCATTGGTTGTCTTTTCGTATCATTTCGGGCTGTTTCCCTTCATTTAGGTGCTGAAATTTGGTTTGCATGCTTGCATATCATTTCCCGTGCCATTTCATGCCTTCGGGCCATGCCTCGGTTTGCGCGCCCGTGTGCACGCATTTCGAGGCACCTCTGTTTTATCCGACGGCATCTGATGTGAGTGTGGCTGAGGTCCACTCATGTCAGTATAAGCCCAATTTGCATTTCCATCTCATTTTATCATTGCCTCGGTTTGCGTGCCCGTGTGCACGCATTTCGAGGCACT
This sequence comes from Camellia japonica, assembly GCA_030407325.1. Lineage (NCBI taxonomy): Eukaryota > Viridiplantae > Streptophyta > Magnoliopsida > Ericales > Theaceae > Camellia > Camellia japonica. The sequence continues at coordinate 162,066,251 of JAPPVO010000031.1, read as the reverse complement.
TCATTCTTATCCGACGGCCTCCTATGTGAGTGAGCTGAGGCTCTCCCATGTTGGTGTAAGCCCATCGTGGCATTCCGTATGCCATTTCATTCCATTTCATCATTGCCTCGGTTTACGTGTGGGCACGCATTTCGAGGCACTTCGGTTTTATCGATTCTCATTTTCATCATGCCTCGGTTTACGTGCCTGTGGGCACGCATTTCGAGGCACTTCGGTTTATGATTTGCATTTCATACCATCACCTCGGTTTTGTGCGTTCGTGCAACGTATTTCGAGGACTTCGGTTTTATCCGATTTGCATTTCACATTGTCGCTCCGGTTTGCGTACCCGGTGCACGCTTTTCGAGGCATCTCATTTTCATAGCATATGTATGTTAGGATTGTATATTAGCTGCATTTCATGCATCATGCATATCATCGTGTTCGGGATAGGAGTTAACCCGGGCACGGGAACGAGGCACGTTTCGTACTCCGAGTGACGAAACGGGTCTCAATTCCTCACCGCACTCCCGGATAACCCATGATGGAGTTAGGTTTTTGTTTGTAGCATTCATGTGCATTCATTCTATATTGAGTTGTGCAATTCGGTTCCTCGGCCATCATGCATCGGTATGCGTGATTGGTGGCACGAGGATCGAGGCATGCATATATTTGTGAAATACATTGCTATGCCCTTTTCCTGCTCTCTGTTGCAGCAAATCAAGGATCAACAACTTTTCAGAGTTTGACACGCATTTCGAGAAAAGTGCAAACAGAGGCTAATTGGGGCATCCCAGTGGATTTCCGCGCCAGAGCAGCCCGAAATGCATATTCATCAGAAGCGAGGCAGCCCCTGGCTTGCAACCATTTTAAAGCTTTTTAGTTTAATTGTAATTAATTAGAAATCTGTATATATTTTGTATTTTGGGACTGTATTATTATTTATTCGGACCCTCTGCGCGAGGGCAAATACTGTAATAAGTTGGGTGAGTGTGATGTATGTCTTCCAACCCCATTTCTTTCTCCCTTTTATTTACCCGCTTACGATGGTTAGATATAGGGCATATTTCAATTAGCATACAGTATGACAGCATGTTTGCATTCATTCTCTGTTTTGCACGCACCGGGCTCGGCGCATCATACAAACTGCATTTGTATTTCAATTCCAAATTGAGTACGTGATAGCTGTTGCATTTCATATGCCATGTTTAGAATAGCCGAGCCTGCTATAGTTGCATTATGCATGTGTTGCATTAGGCATTTCTGTATTTAGGATCATGCATGATTTCTAATAAGTTTCTGTTTTTGGCTTGGAGTACTCGGTGAGTTTTATGCTTTAGCATCCTTGCATGCGTGTGAGTGTTGCCATGATAGCATGCTTGCCATGAGGCTATGCTTATGTGATATAACTGCCTTGAATGCCTGTGGGTGGAGGTTGTGTTACTTGAATTGGACAATGCATCAATGTTTGTTTTAAGCCCACTAGATAGTGGCAAAATCATGTTTTCTAAGCCCACCTGAGGGTGGCAAATCCGCGTCTTAGCCTACCTGCGGGTAGCACCATCAAACCATTTTCAAACAAACAAACATGAAATGTTTTGTTCCAATTCAGGCGACTCAGTCTATACTTTTTGCTGCGAGCATCACATAGTAACCTAGGCTAATAATCGGAATAAGAATCAAAGTTTTCAAAAACAGATATCATGGTTAGTAGAGGCCGGTCTTTGACCGGGCGAGCGGGGGTGCTCACGATGTGACCTTCCCCAATCGTACCCAAGTTCCCGAGCCAACTTTGGTGATGACGGACACGTGGCCTTTGGCACCGAGTCAGGGTTTCCTAAATTTCCCATTTAAAAATATTTAGGTGGCGACTCTGTTATCTGGCAAAGCAGTCCATGTTTGGCACTTCTTTCAAAAAATCTGTTTTCAAAACGATTTGCCGGATTTGGACTCTTTGGTTCAAGATTAAGAACCGTGACATTTGAGTCCTTGAACTGTAGTGACCCCAATATGAACAGAACGGGACCTTAACCCTCCGGGGCGTTCGGGGACGTCTACAGTTTCTGGCGACTCTGCTGGGGATTTAGAGAACTTGACTCGAACTCATGATATCTGCTTTTGACTACACTTGTGTGTTTCTTTGCATTGCATTTGCATTGGTGCGCCTAGGACACCGTGTTTGCCATATGCCATTCCCGAACGATTTGCCGGAGGCTTGTCTTGTCAAGTCATGTCCGTAAGGCTGATCGGCTCTGGGCTCTGACAGCATGGGAACACAAACCCCGGTTTTACCGGGGCACCCTTTTTGACCATTCGACCTAGTGCATATTCGGATCCATAGTGACCATTCCAACTAGGACAGGTTGCTTACCCGTTTATAGGTTGTTTGAAGCCGCTGCGTGCGTAGTGAAACCCTAGTTCCTGACAAAATAGGACAGGGAAACCCTACCCCAACATAGGGGTGTTTTGGCTCTCACTTATCTGTTATGTGCTTGTTAGAGTGCGTCTCTACAGGGAATGCATGTATCAGTCTATAAGTTTGGGCATCAGGCCTGCGGGCACCAATTCAGTATTTTGGGTATTAGGCCTGCGGGCATCAATATTTGGTGGAATCAGTTTTACCTGAGGGTATCAGCTTACAGGCGGAATTTTGGGGCAGAATTCAGTAGAGAGCACACTCATTCGGTTTTGTTCGTATCTGTTCTGGTGAAATTGGGCTGAGATGCTGTCCGTTTTCTCTTTTGCTAGGTAGTCCTGGAACCATAGCTTCAGAAGGCTCCACTATCCCCGAGGTTCATCGGACTTGTGCTGATAGACTTTGTTAGGTCAGAAATTCAGTTCAAAGGCAACCAGTGTTTCTTCGCTGAGGCAAGGCAGACATCCGATCCGTTAGTCACCAGTCACATCACCTCTGTTCGGATCCACAGGTTTCAGTTAATATGCAGGAAGAGGTGCGTCAACTCCAAGAGGCCATGCAGGCCATGCAGCAAGATGCTGCTCGCCGGGCAGAGTTTACCACCCGCCAAGCAGAGGTTCTGGCTCAACAAGCGGGCTTACTCACCAAGCTTCAGCAGCAACAGCAACCCCAACAAGACGGAGCGTCTGCTTCGCACCCAGTTCCACCCCCACCTATGGTTCCAATACCCAGAGAGGCAGCTCACGTCCAGGAAAGTACGGATGTTCCGACATGGCCAGTCCCACTGCCAATCCCACTTCAGTTGTCCAAAGCACCGGCTAATCCAGTGGACACGCCCTTTGAATTTAAGGTTGACCCAACTGCACTTAAGGTCAATAAACTGGAGGAGTTGTTCAGACGAGCACATGGAGTGAACCCCATCCCGGATTTAGAGGACGGGTATATTGAATCTGCAGTTACCTTGCCGGAGCAGTTTAAAATGCCGCATATCGATCGCTTTGATGGCTCTGGAGACCCAAGTGTGCACCTCCACCTGTTTTCCGATATCTTGAAGCCAATGGGTTTAACCACAGCTCAGAAGTTGTCTCTCTTTGGCCGAACCATGTCTGGGATAGCTGCAATCTGGCATGCAAAATTGAAGGACTCTGTGAAACGGAACTGGGAAGAGCTGGCTGAGGCCTTTATTGCTCAATACTCCTACAACACACAGATCGAGGTCACAACTCGTGATCTCGAAGCCACCCGCCAAGAACTAAAGGAGGGTTTCTCAGAGTTCGTGACGAGATGGAGATTAAAGGCCTCAATGATGACTACAAGGCCGTCTAACAAAGACCAGATAAGGATGGTTGTGCGCAACCTCCAACCCAGGATGATGCAAAAAATGATAGTTTTACCCTTTCCTACCTTTGCGGACCTACACGAGATAGGGGTACAGATCGAGGACGCTATGAAGCAGGACCTTGTTGACCAGGAGAAGGAGCAGCCTAGGAGGGCATTTAGCCACAGTTCGAATGCGACCACCAGTGGTGACACAGCTGCTATAACTTCAGACATGGGCATGGTCACCACCCCCACACAAAAAATGACCACCCCATTCACCGGTGCCTCCGAAACTAGTTCACAAACGGCCAAATACCCACCTCAGGGCCAAAGGGTGTTTACCCCACTGTACGTGTCTCTGTCAACGGCCCTGAGGGCCTTGATCCAAAAGGGGTATCTGAAGCCATTGGAGCCACAACCATTACCAAAGAAACCCCCTCCCTCACATAATCCAGCTGATTACTGTGCCTTCCATCAGCGAGCTGGCCATGACACTGACATGTGCTTTCATCTTCGCCATGAGATACAAAATCTGATCGACAACAAGGTCATCGCCATGCCAGTCGTGCAAAGTCTATCGGCATTTGATCAGTAAACCTGTGGGGGATAATGTGACCATGTGATCGGGGGATGAACCACCTGCGGGTAGCGCTCAGTTTACTCCAGATATGGTGGATGGCACGCACTGTTCTGAGCAATGTGCAAATACCAGTTTTTGTGCTTTCTGACTTGGGTATCGGGTCAGTTTTGTTGTTTTGTTTTGAGTCTGTCTTTTGTTTTGAGTCAGTCTCTTTTGTTTTGGGTCTGTCTTGTTGTATCGAGTCAGTCCTGTTGTATAGGAGTCGGTGATTCCGGGGTGTTACCTCGGGCGTCACCATTTTGTTTTGCGTTTGTCTTTTTGTTTTGTTTTGAGTCTGTTTCTGCCGGGGAGCCAGTTACGTCAACAGAGTTTGAATGAAACAGTAGTGATTTTCACGCTCTCACATTTGCTTCTGCCGTGTGCTAGTTGTACTGGGATTTGAATGAAATGGCAGTGCATTCCACCTGCTCTCTTGTGCCTTGAAGTCATTGTAATGACCTGAGTTTTTCAAAACCTTTTGAACACTGCGGTGAAAACAAAGAGGGAGGAATTCCTCGGGATTTGCAAAACTTTGATCAAATTGAGAGAAAGAGAGGCGTGCTAAGCCCTTAATGAATGAAATCATGCTTGTTAGTGTGAGTACTGAGAAGGACCCTAGCTTTGATCTAGATTGGTCCTACACAGTCTTCAGCGCGAGCGATTTGTCGCTTTCTTAAAAACTTTCAAAAAATGTTTTGCGCGGTCCTGCGAAGACATGTGTGGAATCGCTCTGGAGATTGTGCAGCTTAGGATCGCTCTCGCCCTCGAGACTCAACCCCTTTGCTTTCAAACCTTGAACTTGAATTCAGAAGGTTCAACGGTCAACTACAACATGAGGCCTGTGTGGCCAGATTTGAAGCAGCCCTCGAGCAAGAGGCACCAAAGTCAGATCAAGAGGATCAGATGTCGTCAAAAGAAGCTCACAAAGCTAGAACAGAAGTACCCCCCCGAACTAGGGGCGACAATGTCCTATGTGCTCGAAGAGCTGAAGATAAGTCCTCTTGCAAATCAACAGCCACTCTCCTGGATATAGAGGGCTTCAATCTCAAAACCATTTGGCATGGACTGGTTACTTTTTTACCCTTTGAGAGGCTCGCTGGGCCGAAAACCCGGAAGGGCGACCCAGGCAAAAGTTAGAGCAAAAAAAAAAAAAAAAAAAAAAAAAAACAAAAAAAAAAAAAGAAGAATGAAAAGAAAAAAGAAAAAATGCAAAGATACAAAAAATGCAAAAAAAGAAAAGAAAAAGAAAAGAAAAGAAGAAAAGAAAGAAATGAAAAAGAAAAGAAAAACAAAGCTCGCAAGGTTGAAAACCTGCAACAGGCGCCTTGGCAAAAGTTAGAGCATAAAAATGAGAGGTTAAATACCCGAGTGTACCTTAACCCCGAACTACGTGAGGCTTGATTCCCATCTTTGGGATACGTAGGCAACTTCATTCTGAAGTCCAGCCGTAAAACAATTCAAATTTGATTGTGTCCATGTAATGGTTTTGATCATCTCTGCCTTCTCTGTATCCGAGAGTCTGGTTGTGTTCGTCGCTCCGAAGACTGACTACAATGTGCTGCGGCACCATCCAAACAAGGGACAACTTTCCATTGCCATTCAAAACGCCGCGGTGTCATTGCAAACAAGGGGCAACTTTCCGTTGCCATTCAATGCGCTGCAGTGCCGTTCAAACAAGGGGCAACTTTCCGTTGCCATGCAGCTCTTTTCAAGCATGAGGAAGTTTTCCCTTGGATCCGAGGTTGTGCATCTCAGGAGTAGGTTTCATGCTCGTTGAGCAAGTGACCGTTTGCAAAAATAGTTTTTGAGAATTTTTACTGAGGTTGGCTAATTTTCTCGAAAAATCATTCTATCTTTTCCAAAATTGGACCATTTCTTGGACCCAAAAAAGGAAAATTTTCAGTGCTCATAGCCTGACTTGCATGCTTTCAAATCAAAAAATTGAATAAGCATGTTAATCTAACTTTCATGTTGGTCAAATTATTTTAAAACCAAAAAATGGTCAAAATGATGAACTAGGGGCACAGTTGAGTCAGGTGTTCTGTCTTTTCCCCATCATCAACATGCTTGCCAAGAAGGGCACTCCACCTGCCAGAAGAGGGCACAATTGAAGTCAACAATAAAGGGCTGAAAGCTCTCTCGTCCTCCAAACAGCGAGGTATCAAGCCATGTGCGAAGCATAAACTGGAATGGATCAGGATATTCCACTCCATCATCTGGACAGATCTGATCACGTCCAAACTCCCCAGCAAAGCATCATCAATCGATGTCAGCTGCAGATTTGCTACACATCCTGTTGCAGCGCAACCCCTCTGTGGGAGGAATTCACTAGCTGTGAGCAGAAGAAAGAGAATCGAGCAGAATGCTAGGGGCCCGAGCCTTCAACTTACTGTTTATCCATCAACCACCCAGGGGAGGGATGAAAAATGAGAGATTGAAGAATAGAGAGATATGCGTTTAGAGAAAAAGTGAGAAAAGGGCTTTTTCAGAAAAACAGAGCTTGAGGGCCGAGTGATGTTAGAACCACAAATGAGAAAGGGTGGGAAATAATACCCGGAGAAACTGGCTCCTCACGCACTGAGAGGTCTCTCGCCATTGTAATACGTCTGTGTGTCGTGTCTTTTGTTTTTGTTTGCCTCGATTCTTGCTTTGAGTCATTCCGAGCGTGTCTCGATGTGTTTAGGTTGTTTACCTATCGTTTTCCGTTGTTGAGTCTTTTTCGCTGTGTTCAGTTGTAGGCTCAATACCCGGTCGAGAACTCATTTTCTCAATTTCAAAAATGATTTGTTGTGTGCTCAGAGTGCTGTGCCATTATCTACATTTGTGCAAAAAAAAAAAGAAGGGGAATTTGTTCTTTCAACAATTGCAAGGTTTAACCCAGATCATGTGCGAACAGTAAAATCAGGATCTATCTGAAGCTATATAGGTTCCACACTGCAAAGCAAAAGGAAAGAGGGAAAATCGAAGCATCTGAGTGTGTTTCACCTCCAACAAATTCCGTGGGATGTACCCCTTCAAGCCTTGTCAATGCTCCGAAATATGGGTGTGCCTCTACCTCAAGCTCAAAATGTTTCTGCAGAAGTATCAAATCATGTCTCCGATGCGTAGCTCATTGTCAGTTTGCATGCACGAGTCGTATCCTTTTGGAATCTATTGTGACTCCTCCGAGAGGTAAATCGGAGGTTGCGTTTGAATTGGTCTCGTTAAGGCGTGTATTTCCTTATTCGGCATTTTATTTCAAACACACTGTTGAGATTGCATCGAATATGCATTGATTATTGTGCACAGAATGTGTATGCACACTTGTTCCACTCGCATTATGATGCATGTTCCAATTGCATTGTTATGCACCCACTTCATTTGCATTGTGATGCACATCCCAGTCACATTGTTAAGTACTCATTTCACTTGCGTTGTCATGCATGTTTCGCCTACATTGTTGTGCGCCTTTTTTTACTTGCGTTGTTTCTCTTTCCTCTCTCGCGTGTACTACGCTGAGAGGTTTCTTCTTGCTTTCCTCTCTCGCGTGTACTACGCTGAGAGGTTTCTTTTCGCTTTTTCTCTTTCCTCTCTCGCGTGTACTACGCTGAGAGGTTTCTTTTCGCTTTTTCTCTTTCCTCTCTCGCGTGTACTACGCTGAGAGGTTTCTTTTCGCTCTTTCTCTTTCTCTCTCGCGTGTACTACGCTGAGAGGTTTCTTTTCGCTTTTCTCTTTCCTCTCTCTCTCGCGTGTACTACGCTGAGAGGTTTCTTCTTGCTTTCCTCTCTCGCGTGTACTACGCTGAGAGGTTTCTTTTCGCTTTTTCTCTTTCCTCTCTCTCGTGTACTACGCTGAGAGGTTTCTTTTCGCTTTTTCTCTTTCCTCTCTCGCGTGTACTACGCTGAGAGGTTTCTTTTCGCTCTTTCTCTTTCATCTCTCGCGTGTACTACGCTGAGAGGTTTCTTTTCGCTTTTTCTCTTTCTTCTCTCCTCTCTCGCGTGTACTACGCTGAGAGGTTTCTTTTCGCCTTTCTCTTTCCTCTCTCGCGTGTACTACGCTGAGAGGTTTCTTTTCGCTTTTTCCCTTTTTCTCTCGCGTGTACTACGCTGAGAGGCTTTTCTCTTTCCTCTCTCTCGCGTGTACTACGCTGAGAGGTTTCTTTTTGCCTTTCTCTTTCCTCTCTTGCGTGTACTACGCTGATGAGGTTTCTCTTTGCCTTTCCTTTTTCTCTTGCGTGTACTACGCTGAGAAATTTTATTCTTCTTCTGCTGAGAAATTTTATCTTTCTTCTCTCGCGTGTACTACGCTGAGAAGTGTTACTCTTTCCTCTCCTGTGTACGATACGCTGAGAGATGTTGTGCTTGAGACTCCGGGTATTCTCGGTAGTCACTTTTAGCCTTCTCCGCGTGAGAAACCGTGAGAATTGCTTAATTCTCTTTCATCCTTTCTGCATGAGATGTAGTTTGGCTCGAGTTTACTTGCTTGCATAGCATTCGCTTAAATGTTGTATTTATTTTGCATAATTGCTTCATTATAGCTCTCTTCGCATGATCATGAGTAATGCCCGGCTTCGCGTAGCGTGTAAGTCCAATCTTCAAACCGGCTTCGCGTAGCGTATAAGTCCAATTATCAAAATCTTTCTGCATATCATTTGCATTTTGCCCCCTGCCTGCGGGCACGCCTGCGGGCACACATTTATCTGTTCATCTTGTATGATTGTCTCAGTCTTCGGCCTTGTCAAAAATGGGTCGTCTTTGGGCTTTGACATTCACTCCCGTCAATTCTTGACTTCCGAGTTCTGTCAAAGAGGGGCAACTGTAGACACCCCATTTTTGACCGACCTTAAGACTCAGACGTCACCGATTGAGCGCTTGGTGATGTTGCATATCGTGCTCGTTCAGAAGCCCCAGAGTCGCGGCCGTGCGCCCTACCTCCGGACTTCCGAACTCTCTTCTGTGCCTTGTCTCGGTTTGCGAACCAGACTCGGTTTTCTCTGTTTTCTTTCCTGAGGGAAGGGAGTGGTCCTGTAGACCATCTCTCGGTGGCCGTGCGCTACTTTTCGTGGCCGTAGGCCATTTTGCCCATTTCGGAGCCCGGTTCCCGGTTCCCGGTTTTCGGAGCCGTCAGGCCGTGTGCCTCGGTTCGGGACCGCCCAACCGTCTCCGATTCCTCCAGTTCTTGGCACATACCTCTGTTTTATCATAACAAGGAACACTGGGGTCCCAGATACCCACTTCGTGGCCGTATGCCACTTTCGGTGCTTATAGCCGGTTTTCGGGCCCCGAACCTCGCGGTTTGGCCCCCGAGCATTCATTTCGCATCGGTTTTCTTCGATTTTTGGCATGTACCTCTGTTTCATCATTCCAAGGCACACTGGGGTCTTAGATACCCACTTCGTGGCTGAATGCCACTTTCGGTGCTTACAGCCGGTTTTCGGGCCCCGAACCTCGCGGTTTGGCCCCCGAGCATTCGTTTTGCATCGTTTTTCGTTCAATTTTGGCAAGCGCCCCTGTTTTATCATTCCGAGGGACACTGGGGTCTCTGATGCCCACTTCATGGCCAAACAAAATATCTCGATTTCGTGCCCTCAAAATATCTAGATATTTTGCCCTCAAAATATCTAGATATTTGAGGCAAGATATTTCCACCATTTGGCCCTCCTTTTGAACCCTTTTCTTGGCCATAAGAACGGCAGCTCCTAGCTGGTTGAGGTGTGGAGAAAAATCCTTGGAGCCTTGCATGTTCATCTCCTCCATTTCCAAGCTCAAGCTTCAAGTTTCTAGCTCAAATCCTTCATCAACTCCAAGCACCACCATCACCATCTTCATTCCAGCAGAAAAGGAGTGTTCTTCAAGGGCTAAGGGTCAACAAATTGAAGCCAAGAAGCCACCAAAGTTGGATCTTCAAGGGTAAGTCCCTAATTCCATTTTTCTAGCATTTTCTTGGATCAATTCTTTACTCTACTTGCTCTCAGTTTTGGGCTCCGACCCCTACTGATTTTGTGCTTATTTTGAGCCCCTCTACAACATTGTAGAAGGGCTCAACCTCATTTGGTATTTCTATCACATACCTCTTTCAATACCACTCTTTATGCCATAAAATTGCAAGCTATGTTTGGCTTTTGAGTGATCTGATTTCGAGTATACTATATACTGTGAGTGGGCTTATTTTGAGCCCCTCTTAAACATTGAAGAAGGGCTCAGCCAAGTTTGACTTCTCTGTCATGCACTTCCTTTGAAATGCTTCCATTTTACCGTAAAATTGCATGATTGTTTTGGCCTATTTGTGATCTGAGTTGGAACTTGTAACATACTGTGATTGTGCTTATTTTGAGCCCCTCTTCAACATTGAAGAAGGGCTCAACCTGGTTTTCTTGCTCTACATATCACTTGCTTTGAATTCTTGTTCCACTCCAATTTTGCATACATTTTTAAGCTCACCATGCTTCGGATTTCAGCCTTCATCAGGCTTAGATAGTGCCTTATTTTGGTCCATTATTCATTCTTTGTTAAGGGTCTTAGGCCATTTGATGACTGGTTTTGGTACTTGTTTTGTAATCCTTCAATTTACCGTAAAATTGCATGTTTGTTTAGGCTTGCTTAGCCACTGATTTGAGTCTTCATCAGGCTTAGAAAGTGTCTTAGAATTGTCTATTCTTCATCTTTTGTTAAGGGTTCAAAATTGTTTGATGCTTGCTTATGGTACCTCATGTTGTAGCCCCTTATTGGCTCATTTTTGCATGCCATTTTGAGCATATCTACACACTGAATTAGAGGACCTCATCTACTGTAAATATGCATGTTTTTGGCCCCTCTTCGATTTTGTAGAACTGATTTTTCTGGTTTAAGCATTGTATATACTACTTGCTTTGTAATTCCTCTTTTTTTCCCCGTTTTTGCAAGCTATGTTTGCCATGCTTGTGGTTCTTATTTAGCCTTGCTTTGTACTGAAAAGATGCTATTTTTGGGGCTGCCTTGCTACTGTTTTTGCTTTCATGTACTGATTTTGCATGATTAGCATAGCCGTAGGCCATTTCGGGTACTTAGAATCACATTTCGGGATGATTTCATGCATTGGTTGTCTTTTCGTATCATTTCGGGGCTGTTTCCCCTTCATTTAGGTGCTGAAATTTGGTTTGCATGCTTGCATATCATTTCCCGTGCCATTTCATGCCTTCGGGCCATGCCTCGGTTTGCGCGCCCGTGTGCACGCATTTCGAGGCACCTCTGTTTTATCCGACGGCATCTGATGTGAGTGTGGCTGAGGACCACTCATGTCAGTATAAGCCCAATTTGCATTTCCATCTCATTTTATCATTGCCTCGGTTTGCGTGCCCGTGTGCACGCATTTCGAGGCACTTCATTCTTATCCGACGGCCTCCTATGTGAGTGAGCTGAGGCTCTCCCATGTTGGTGTAAGCCCATCGTGGCATTCCGTATGCCATTTCATTCCATTTCATCATTGCCTCGGTTTACGTGCCTGTGGGCACGCATTTCGAGGCACTTCGGTTTTATCCGATTTCTCATTTCACATCATCGCCTCGGTTTACGTGCCTGTGGGCACGCATTTCGAGGCACTTCGGTTTTATCCGATTTGCATTTCATACCATCACCTCGGTTTGCGTGCCCGTGTGCAACGTATTTCGAGGCACTTCGGTTTTATCCGATTTGCATTTCACATTGTCGCTCCGGTTTGCGTACCCGCGTGCACGCTTTTCGAGGCATCTCATTTTCATAGCATATGTATGTTAGGATTGTATATTAGCTGCATTTCATGCATATCATGCATATTGCATCGTGTTCGGGATAGGAGTTAACCCGGGCACGGGAAACGAGGCACGTTTCGTACTCCGAGTGACGAAACGGGTCTCAATTCCCCAGTCACCGACACTCCGGATAACCCATGATGGAGTTAGGTTTTTGTTGTAGCATTCATGTGCATTCATTCTATATTGAGTTGTGCAATTCGGTTCCTCGGCCATCATGCATCGGTATGCGTGATTGGTGGCACGAGGATCGAGGCATGCATATATTTGTGAAATACATTGCTATGCCCTTTTCCTGCTCTCTGTTGCAGCAAAATCAAGGATCAACAACTTTTCAGAGTTTGGCACGCATTTCGAGAAAAGTGCAAACAGAGGCTAATTGGGGCATCCCAGTGGATTTCCGCGCCAGAGCAGCCCGAAATGCAATATTCATCAGAAGCGAGGCAGCCCCTGGCTTGCAACCCATTTTAAAGCTTTTTAGTTTAATTTGTCAATTAATTAGAAATCTGTATATTATTTTGTAATTTTGGGACTGTATTATTTATTCGGACCCTCTGCGCGAGGGCAAATACTGTAATAAGTGTGGGTGAGTGTGATGTATGTCTTCCAACCACCATTTCTTTCTCCCTTTTATTTACCTGCTTACGATGGTTAGATATAGGGCATATTTCAATTAGCATACAGTATGACAGCATGTTTGCATTCATTCATCTGTTTTGCACGCACCGGGCTCGGCACATCATACAAACTGCATTTGTATTTCAATTCCAAGTTGAGTACTTGATAGCTGTTGCATTTCATATGCCATGTTTAGAATAGCCGAGCCTGCTAGTTGCATTACTGCATGTGTTGCATTAGGCATTTCTGCATTTAGGATCATGCATCGATTTCTAATTAGTTTCTGTTTTTGGCTTGGAGTACTCGGTGAGTTTTATGCTTTAGCATCCTTGCATGCGTGTGAGTGTTGCCATGATAGCATGCTTGCCATGAGGCTAACTGCTTATGTGATATTACTGCCTTGAATGCCTGTGGGTGGAGGTTGTGTTACTTGAATTGGGACAATGCGTTGAATGTTTGTTTTAAGCCCACTAGATAGTGGCAAAATCATGTTTTCTAAGCCCACCTGAGGGTGGCAAATCCGCATCTTAGCCTACCTGCGGGTAGCACCATCAAACCATTTTCAAACAAACAAACATGAAATGTTTTGTTCCAATTCAAGCGACTCAGTCTATACTTATTTGCTGCGAGCATCACATAGTAACCTAGGCTAATAATCGGAATAAGAACTCACAAAGTTTTCAAAAAACAGATATCATGGTTAGTAAGGCCGGTCTTTGACCGGCGAGCGGGGGTGCTCACGATGTGACCTTCCCCAATCGTACCCAAGTTCCCGAGCCAACTTTGGTGATGACGGACACGTGGCCTTTGGCACCGAGTCAGGGTTTCCTAAATTTCCCATTTTAAAAATATTTAGGTGGCGACTCTGTATCTGGCAAAGCAGTCCATGTTTGGCACTTCTTTCAAAAAATCTGTTTTCAAAACGATTTGCCGGATTTGGACTCTTTGGTTCAAGATTAAGAACCGTGACATTTGAGTCCTTCGAACTGTAGTGACCCCAATATGAACAGAACGGGACCTTAACCCTCCCGGGGCGTTCGGGGACGTCTACAGCATGCAACAATAGCTTAGGCATAAGGCTCAAAACAAGAGGCAACTAAGCATACAAGCTATCATATGACCTCAAATAAAAATGGAACTTTAATAAAACATGAAAATGGTGCCAAAAAAAGACTATTTTCAGTTTACAACATGCTTCAAAAATGAACACAAATAGGGCTAATCTATCATGCAAAAAAGGCCCTAAAAGTGAGAATAGAAACAAGGGGCAGTAGCCGACCCCAAACAACAAGGAGCCCTTCAAAAAAGTTGAAGAGGGGCTCAAAATAAGGCATTTCACAGTTTACATCAAACCACAAAAATAAACACAAGTAGGCCTAAACTAGCATGCAAGAAAACGGCCTAAAAGAGGGGTAAAGAGGCAAGTAGTAAATGACCTCAAACAGAGGATAGTCCTTCAACAAGTTGAAGAAGGGCTCAAAACAAGCCACTTTATAGTTTACATCAAAGCTCAAAACAGTTCACAAATAAGCCTAAAATACTATGAAAAATAGCCTAAAAGAAAGTTAAAGAGGCAAGTGATGGAAGGAGGCTCAACAGAAAAGACCTTAATCAAACATGAAGAGGGACTCAAAATATGACTATTTTAAGTTAGGGTTGGAGCCCAAAATGCTTGCAAGCAAGGCTTAGAAATGAAACAAAGAAAGACTAGTTTAAGGGAAATAGATGCTTACCCTTGAAGAACAAGTCTTTAGCAACCTTTTGGTCTAAAAATCTAAGCTTCTAGCCTCTGAAGATCAACCTCAAGGTGTTTGAATGAGTGATGGAAGCCTTGTGCTATGAGGTGTAGTGCAAAAATGCAAAGAAATCTAACTTCTAAGCTCTAAACACACACAATATAGAGAGAGAGATGGATTTTTGCCCTCTAAAATCTCAGAACCTAGTGTAAGGAAGAGCCCTTGCTTATATAGAGCAATGCAAGGCTAAAGCTTCTTGAACAAGCTTCCAAAGGCTTTGATCCCTCCATACACGTGTATGGAGGGCAGATATGAGGAATCCAGCTGGTACAAAATATCTGCCCGGAAACTAGCTGAGAAAGGGGGGGTGCCGGCCATCAGCAATGGCCGACAGTGCCACACTGATGGCCGGCAGTGCTCACCAGTTGGCCGGCAGGGGCAAAGCCATGGCCGGCAGTGCATGCCTATGGCCGGCAGTGCACCAGGAGGGCCTCTGACAGGACCTAGTCAGGGTCCAAAAATGAGGCAGAAATGATACAGGGTCCGAAAACTCGAACCGGTGACGTTCCGCCGCGACAGTCGAAAGCTGGGCGAGCAATCGAACTAGTTGTTGGGTGTACCTACAAGCACAACCAAGTCTTGAGAACGATCAAAAATGGGGTGTCTACACTACTGTTACTGTTATGCTAATGGATGTACCACATATGACTATTTACTATACTGAACAACTGATACACTGATTTAATGAACTGTTTTCATTACTGTAAGGACATTCATTATAACCTCTTTACGCATTATGTTATTCACTGGCTTTAGCTCACTGCTCATATATTATGTAGGTGTCAGCACCGACCAATGCTAGAAAGCGTCGGGGTAAACTCCAGTTTTGTCAAGCCAACCATTGTGCCTCAAGCGAGGTTCCAAGCTTGTTCAAGCTTTGGCTTAGGGGTGTTTTAATCTCCCCTGTCTATCTCTGTAACCGTATTGTATCTGTATAGACTGTTACTGCACTATTAAAGGGAATTAAGTCCCTGTTTTGAATGATTGTATATATGTACATACTGTTTTGTCACCGACTGCATATATGTATGAAAAGTCTTTTTGCATACAGACTGTCACAGCTCTTTGGACATTGTTTATTTATTGTTTTGGCTTTTGCCATGCCCCTGTACTCTGTTATACTGTCTTACTGTTAAGCAGGCCTTCGGTAATCTCGGATTACTGGCCGGTTACAGTGCTAAACCCATAGGGGCGGGTTTGGGTCGTGACATCAAGCCTAGGCAGAGTCTTGACCGAGCTGCCGTTTTGAAGCTTACCTGGTGTTTTGTGTGCCTCCAAGCTGGGGCTAGGCCTGGAAGGACGTTAGTGAGTTTTGTTTTGTTGTACATCTGTGGCATGTGCCTATGTTTTATGTATGATCTTTTGTTACATGTTATGTAATGTAAGTGGGTAAATTAACATTTTTGGCATGTAAATATTTGTTCATATATATGCACAGCTCTTTGGACTATAGTATTCTGTCTTCGCTTCCGTGAGCCCCGGTTATTTATGTTTTGTACAGGAAGGCCTTTGGTAATCTTGGATTACTGGCCGGCTACGATGCCAAACTTCTAGGGGCGGGTTTGGGTCGTGACACGACTCCTTAAGTGTTACGGGGAAAACTCGACACATGATCTCATCAGGGAATACATGGAGGATCATGAGGGTCCTGTAAGTCTCCAAGTGGTCGACTGGGTCTGTTGTACCGTCGAAGGAGTCAATCGAGGGCATTTTAAACTTAGATGGTAGGGGTTTGTCCCTAATGGAGGCAACGAATGGTGAGTTGGCTGTAGTGGAGGGTTTGTTCTGCATGTTCTGCATGACTCCTTGAAGCTGGAGTTTCATGGCTCGAAGTTCGGCATCCCAAAGGGGAACGTTATCACCACCGGAATGCAATGGAGGTTGGACACTACTGGCCTCTCCCTCCGGGGCGGGCGCTTTGAACGATGGGTGTGGGGCCCGAGGTGGAGGAGGGGGTCACAAGCCCTCCAAGTTGGGTGGGTGGGATTATTGGATGGAGTGGCTCCGGGCTCCTTCTCGGTTGGGTGGGATATCTTGAGGTGGTGGAGGAGGTACGGGGAGGTCTCTTTGAAGCAAAGCATTGATCAGGGCTTGGTTTTGCTCGGCTAAGCGATTGATGTTGTTGGTGAGTTCTGTGAAATACTGCGGTGGGTTGTTCGGGTTAAGAGGGTCAGCTTGGGGGTGTAGACGTCCCCGAACGCCCCGGGAGGGTTAAGTCCCGTTCCGTTCCTATTGGGGTCACTACAGTTCAAGGACTCAAATGTCACAGTTCTTAATCTTGAACCAAAGAGTCCAAATCCGGCAAATCGATTTTGAAACAGATTTTTTGAAAGAAGTGCCAAACACGGATGCTTTGCCAGATACAGAGTCGCCACCTAAATGTTTTTTAATGGGAAATTTAGGAAACCCTGACTCGGTGCCGAAGGCCACGTGTCCGTCATCACCAAAGTTGCCTCGGCTCGGGAACTTGGGTACGATTGGGGAAGGTCACTTCGTGAGCAGCCCCGCTCGCCGGTCAAAGACCGGCCTCTACTAACCATGATATCTTATTTAGAAAACATTGTGCGTTCTTATTCCGGTTATTAGCCTAGGTTACTATGTGATGCGCACAGCATACAATTATAGACCGGGTCGCTTGAATTGGAACAAACATTTCATGTTTGCTTTCGAAAGATGGTTGCTACCCGCAGGTAGGCTTAAAATGCAGATTTTGCCACCCTCAGGTAGGCTTAAAACACTTGATGAATTGTTCCAATCCAATAACCCACCTCCACCCACAGGCATTCAAGGCAGTTATATCACATAAGCAGTTAGCCTCATGGTAAGCATGCTATTCATGGCAACACTCACACGCATGCAAGGATGCTAAAGCATAAAACTCACCGAGTACTCCAAGCCAAAACAGAAACTCATTAGAAATCCATGCATGATCCTAGATACACAGAATTGCCTAATGACACATGCAAAAATGCAAACTATAGCAGACTCGACTATTCTAAACATGGCATGTGGAATGCTACAACTAACATGTATTCAATTTGGAATTGAAATACAAATGCAGTTTGTATGATGCGCCGAGCCCGGTGCGTGCAAACAGATGAATGATGCAAACATGCTGTCATACTGTATGCTAATTGAAATATGCCCTAATCTAACCATCATAAGCAGGTAAATAAAAGGAAGAAAGATGTGGGTTGGAAGACATACATCACACTCACCCACACTTATTACAATTATGCCCTCGCGCAGAGGTCCAAATAAATATACAGTTCCGAATGAAAGAATAGTACAGTCCAAATAATACAGTCCAAATAATGTACAAATTCCTAATTAATTTACAAATTAACTAATAAAATAATAAAACTGGCATGCAAGCCAAGGACTGCCTTGATTTTGATGAATGATGTATGTTTGGGCTGCCTTGCGCGGAAATCCACTGGGATGCCCCAATTAGCCTCTGTTTTGCAATGATTCTTGAAAAACGCGCCAAGCCTCGGAAGACCGCTAATTCTTGATATGCTGCAACAGAGAGCAGGAAAGGGGCATAGCAATGTATTTTCACAAATGTATGCATGTCTCGATCCTCGTACCACCAATCACGCATCTCGATGCATGATGGCCGAGGAGCCGAATGGCACAACTCAATATAGAATGAATGCATATGAACACTACAACAAAACCTAACTCCATCATGGATAATCCGGAGTGTCGGTGACTTGGGAATTGAGACACGTTCCGTCACTCGGAGTACGGAACGTACCTCGTTTCCCGTGCCCGGGCTAAATCCTATCCCGAACACGATGCAATATGCATGATATGCGTGGAATGCAACTAAGATACAATCCTAACATACACAATGTTATGGAATGGCATACACGCTACACGAGGTGATACACAACCGAGCATACACAATGCTACGGATGAAATGGCATACGCAATGCAATATGGGCTTACACCAACATGAGAGAGCCTCAGCCACACTCACATAGGAGGCCATCAGATGAAAACAAGACAACTCGAAATGCGTGCCCGCATGCACGCAAATCGAGGACGGACCCTCAGGCACCGAAATGCAACTCTAATGAGACATGGCAAGACATGGAATATAATATGCAAACATGCAAAAATCAGTAGCAAAATGAGGGGGCAAAACAGCCCCGAAACAAGGCGAAATGACACCCGATGCATGGAATCTCTCCCGAAATGCAAAACTAGGTATATGAAATGGCTTACAGCTATACAAAGCATGCATAATTGGTATATGGAATGAAAATACAGAAGCAAGGCAGCCCCAAAATAAGCATTTTACAGTTCAAAGATGGCCAAAACCAGTAAGCACAAGTGGGACTAAATTAGCATACAAAAATGGCTCCGCAAGGGAGGCAATGAAGCAAGTGGTAGATGCAAAAGCCCCAAACAGAAAAAGACCCTTCACAACACTGGAGAGGGACCAAAAATATAATGTTTCTCAGTAGATGACAAGCCCCAAAAACAGATACAAACATGCTCAAAATGCAATGCAAGATTAAGGCCATAAGAGAGCTATAACATGAAGTACACAAAATATTCATCAAACAGCCAAAGACCCTTAATTAAACATGACAAGGGGGGCAAAACATAGCCACTTTAAGTTCTGATAATGGCCGAAAAACAGAAGCAAGATAAGCTAACAATCATGCAAAAATGGGGACCAAAGAGGGGTACAATGGCAAGTGATATATGGAGGTCCAAACAGTGTTGAAGCCCTTGTTAAATGTGAAGGGGGCTAAAAATAAGCTATTTACAGTTTACATCAGGCCCCAAAACAGATCACACACAAGCCAAAAATATCATGCAAAGAAAATGGCATTCAAGGGGATTGAAGCAAGTGCAACATGGGGGGCTCAAACAGTGTTGAGCCCTTAATGAAACAAAAAATGAGCTCAAAAAAAATGACTTTTCAGTTTTGGTCGGAGCTCAAAACAGCAAGAAAAGATGCTGAGAAAAATGTTGCAAAATTGAGCTCAAAGAGGGGAAAGGGAAATGATGCTTACCCTTGAAGACTACCCCTGGATGCTTCTTGGGTTGAGAAGTGATGCCTCCTAGCTTCTGGAAAGCTCTCCAAGCTGCTAGAAATGGAGAGTAGTAGTGGTGGTGGTGCTTTGGGTGGTGATGAAGAAATGAGGTGTAGGACTTAGGGATTTTTTAAGGAAATGAGAGAGATAGAGGAGATATGTATGTATGAGCTCCAAGCAAATTTTTCCAACCTCCAAGACAGAGCTGGAGGCTCTGTTATGTAGACAAAAATGGGGGAGAAATGGAGGGAAAAAGTAGAGGGAAATCACTCCAAGTTTTCCCTCCAAAAGAGTTCCCTCCGGATACAGCTTTTGGAGGGAAAAAGGATATACAGCTGTAATATAACACTGCAAGGATCATGGCCGGCCAACTTTCAGAGTTGGAGGTGGCGGCCGGCCACCCCCTATGGCCGGCCAGCCAAGGGTCAAAATGGTCAAAAAGATTTTTGGCCGGCCACCAGATATTGGTGTCCTCCAGGTGCCCTCAACACAACCCTGTGGTTCAAAACTGGAGAAAGTGAAACAGGAAAGAGAACAAGCCATTTTTCAAAGGGGTTCAAAAGGATCAGGTGGAATTACTGGCCGGCCACCAACTTTTAGTGTCCTCCCATGTGTGTACAAACAAAATATGTGGTTTGGGGTTGAAGAAAGTGGCCCTAGGGTGGTCAACATTGGCTTGGAAGTGAGAAAAACGGGCGTCGAAGGGCGACGGAGGAATATAACTGGTTGCTGAAACAATTGCTGGCCTCCCACCCTTTTGTGACCTTCTGGTGATAAAACAGAGGTACCTGCCAAAAATGAACGAAAAACTGATGCAAAATGAATGTTCGGGGGCCAAAAACGCGCAGTTCGGGGCCCCGAAAACTGCCTGTCAGGCACCGGGAGTGGCGTTCGACCACGAAGTGGATCTCTCAGACCATAGTGTCCCTCAAAAGGGAGTAAATAAGATGCATACCAAAAATCGGAGCAAACGGAGGTAGTTAGGCGGTCCCGAACCGAAGCACACGGCCTGACGGCTCCGAAAACCGGGAACCGAGCTCCGAAATGGGCAAAATGGCCTACGGCCACGAAATGTAGCCCGCGGCCACTGAGAGATAGTCTACGAGACCTCTCCCTCCCTTCAGGAAGAGAAACAGAGAAAAACCGAGTCTGGTTCGCAAACCGAGGTAAGGCACAGAAAAGCCCGGAAGTTCGGAGGCAGGGCTCAAGGCCGAGACTCTGAAACCTCTGGACGAGCACGATATGCAACATCACCGAGCGCTCAATCGGTGACGTCTGAGTCTTAAGGTCGGTCAAAAATGGGGTGTCTACAGGGGGTCGCCAACGTTGTGTTGAGAAGCCATGGATCTAGTTGTGACCATCCATCTTGGTGGGTGGCAGGTGGGAACTAACGGGAATGGGTCTCCGGTGACAATGAGCATAATTGGCACACGGAGCAAAAAGTTTCCCACAGACGGCGCCAACTGATGATACTGAATGTTCCAAATGGAACGGGTCGGATTAATCCACGCTTCTCAAGTCGTTGCCGAAGTGTCGAGCTCGAAGAGAGAAAATGCACAAGAGTTCAACGGGGAAGGGGGAGTCCCCCAGCGAACCCTCCGACAATCAAGTTAGAGTAGGGAGAAGGTAATGGAATGTAGAGATATGGTTAGAGAACTTAACATTTTCTTTGTCTTAGGAGCCTGCTTATATCATTTGCTCATCATTTCTTTGTCCACTTCGGGCTGACATGTTGGTTGAAAGTTTATATTCTAGCTTGCCTTGTTCATGGTGAGGCTGTTCCGTTCCGACGTGAAGGGTTATCGTAATAAATGCTGCAGGGAAGCTCATTAATGGCTGATGTGTGGTACAATAACTCTGCAAGATCTTTGTCTGCTGATGTGGCTGGCTCTTTACTTGCCAAGTGTTTAGATGTCATTAGTGCTTGGTGTAACGTTAGGTTTTAAGAATGCTGGGCTTTAGTATTTGAATCATGGATTGGGTCTTAAGTGGTGTGTCATATCCTTTATGGGTTTACCCATGTCACTTTTATTATTGTTTATTATGATTAAAAATCAATACGTAGAGCTTGATATTTAAAAGTTGATTGGCACAACCATTAGAAAAGGATATAGGGTTTGTTTGGTGTAGTTTTTTTTGTTTTTTTGTTTTTTTATGAGTTAATGTTGATAATTAGAAGAAGAAAAAGCATCTCTCTGTCCCCTTTTCAATAATCAATTTATTTAAGCTTCTTTAAGTTCTTTAGCTTCATAAAGTGTGAACAAAAGCTAAACTAAACACTCTGATGCAATTTTTTTATATATAAAAAAGAAAGAAATTACGAGCAATTTCATAAACTGAACCAATATAAGTTTGCAATTCCATAAATTGCACCACGAAATTGCTGTTATATTGCATCATTCATCTAATTTTGTAAACTTTCTAAAAATGGAAAGAAAAAAAAATCTTTTCCGTACACCAAAAAAAAAAAACATCTAGAATGTTGCATTTTTGAAATTGAAAATGAGTAGGAGCTCTAATTAGAGCTACCACTAATAATGTGGTAGTGGGTCCCACCCACTGCCACAGTATGTGTTGGGAAAATGAGTGAGAGCACTAATTAGTGCTATTACTAATGATGTAGCAGTGAGTCCCACCCACTGCCACAGTGCTGTTGTGTCTATTTTTTTTATTTTTTTAAATGAATGCCAACTCATTAGTGCTAGTTTAGAGCACCACTTTTAGTGATCTCTATCATTACTAGTATGTGTTGAGTCAATTTTTTTTTTGGGTCCGGCTTCTGTCCAGTCCGGGATCGAACTGGACGGTGCTGTTGAGCCCGTGAGGGCCCACCACGGGTCCCGTTTTAAAAAATCTGAACCGTTCAATGTGTAGAACTCGTCGAGTACTACATGCCTGTAAAAAATCACGTTGATTGGATATCGATAGCTATGTGATCAAATCAGTTTTGTATTAAAAAAAAATGGACGGTGAAAAAAATAACGGTTGATAAAAAAACTGTTTTTCACATAGCTATCGATATCGATCAACGTGATTTTTTACAGGCATTATAGTACTCGACGAGTTCTACACATTGAACGGTTCAGATTATCAAAATGGGACCCGTGGTGGGCCCCCACGGGCCCAACAATACGGTCCAGTCCAATCCCGGACTGGACAGAAGCCATGGCCATTTTTTTTTTGCCACCTCATTAATAGTGGATTTAGAGCCACTGAATTAGTGATCTCTAGCACCACTGTTTTGAAATTTAAATTTAGCTGAAGGTGTGCACTTTGAAATGACTGAACCAGTTGTTTAATTAATACAAAAAAAAGTTATAGCATGATCAAAATGACCATCATATAATAAGAAAAAAAGTTATGCAGTTTGATTTTAATTTTTTTTTTTTGTGGGTCCTACATAATTAAAACTTAGCAATGTTCATTAAAATGTTTTTTTAATTAATAAATCTCATTTAAAGGTGTTCTTATCCAATAAGTCTATTAAGAAAAATTATAACTTAATTAGTCTCATGTATTTATATTTTTATTTCATGAGATCCTTTTTTCCTGATTTATATTGTTTGTTGGACTATTATACACTTATGTCTATTATTGATATGTATTATATAGAAAAAAGATATAAACATTTTCTTTTTATTGCTACCTCTATTTTGGTAGTTACCATTATTCACATTTTTCTTTTTGATCAATTTCATTCACATCTGTGGTATTATTTCATTGTGCTAGGGTTTCGAAACTCTCTGTAAGGTTTAGAAACTCTAGTTTACACATAATGGTGAAATAATATTATATTCCTCCATTATTGCGGTGAAGTTTTGTATTGCTCCATTGTCACTTTGCACTTTGTGTTTGAAGTTCTGTGTTCGTCCATTATTGCTCTATGTTCGAAACTCTATTGTACGAGCACGAAATATTGTCCTCGTATAATCCTGTTGATCAAGATTGCGCTCCTTCGTACGACGTCGCTTTATTCCCTGAAAACACAAACGTGAACTAGCCGGCAGGTGTGTGCCGGATACCTCTCTAATGCCTAAGTCAGTAAAATAGACAAATAGACAAAAAGCTCTTGTGTATTCGAGAATCAAAGTTGTGTTGCCTCTCCATAGGTGATGTTGTGAGCTTTTATAGGTTCCGTGTGGCACAATCCTAGTAGGACTCTTACTCCTCCATGTAGAATCCTCCTAGGAATCACATTCCTGAAAGATAATGCTTATCCTTCAACACCCCCCTCACTGCTTAAACCAAGTGAGATGGTTTTACCATGGTCGGATTCCAATATAACCGAGCTAAGCATGGCTATGCTAAGCCGCAGAGTAGACCGAACTAAATCCAGTATGGTTTCTTCCATTCACTGCTCTTACCTCGGTTTCTCCTGTGCAAACCATGGTGTGTTTAGACCGAGCTAGGAAATAGCAAGGTTTGGACCGAGCTAACCGCAACATGCCACGATCGGGCTAACTCTGAGGTGGTGACCGGGCTGTCTGTAACGCTCTCTTGGACCGGGATAACAACAAGGCCTTTTGGGGACCGGGCTAACGCCAAGGCCTTTTTACTCTGTCCTTCTCACCGTGGCTCACAACGGCCCATTACCCAACTCGGCCCAATTTATATATAAAATTACCCTCTCAATTGCCCCTTAATTCCGTCTGCCCAGCATGACAGGGATTATCTGTTACCAGCTGAGCTAAAAAGTTTTAACCTTCCAACCGAGCTAAAAAACTTTAGTTTTCCAACCGAGCTACAAAACTGTCCCGTCAAAAACATCTCTTCAATCGCAGCAATTGAATCGCTTCTCATTCCAAGGACACGTGGCACACTCTGATTGGCCCAAGGCAGCTGTCACGCCGCCTTCGTACTCCGTGTTTTTTGAACAGTCCCGCCCAAAGTTTGGGCCTTTTACCAAAACAAACCCTAAGGTTTTGAATCCATCACTTTACTATTCACCCTCTTCTCCCTCTTCCTCCTGAGCTATCATTATTTTTCGACCTGCAACTGAAAAAAGCTTCGTGTTCTTGCTTCTGGTGCCATTTCCATCTTCTAGTTCCTTCCTCTTCGACCTGGTAAGCTACATCTGTTCTCTTTTTGTTATTTTCGCACCTGTTTTTTACAATCCACAACATATTGTTTGTATGTTTTTGCAAAACACATTTTCTCCATTTTTTGCTTTGCTTTGTGTTTTCTAGGAAAAACCTTGTAAGAACCACTTGTATTCATGAAACAATCTATAAAACACTGCATCTGATCCAAAATCACAATGTAACCGAACTAGGAAGTTGTTTGTAGTTAATGTCAATCTAGCCAGACTAACCAACCAAACTAACACTTCATGCTATACCAGTAGTTTCAACAAGTAAAAACCCCCTTTTGATTCAGTTAGCCGAGCTATCAAACCGTACTAGGTCCGCACAGTAGCACGCTTGAAAGCCTCAACCACGATCGAGCTACAGCCCGGGGCTAAACCAGCCCTCTTAGTTCAAACCGAACTAAGAACACTGCCCTTAGAGGCTCAACCGGGCTAACAAACCCCTTGCTTAAATCGAGCTAAGACCCGTAGCATCTCACATAGCCGAGCTAGGACTTCATTTATCTTGCCTTTATTTCTTTTAGCACGGTCCAACGGTTTGTGCTTAACACCTTTGTTTTTCACTTTGCAGACTTAGGTTGCCCAGGCACTCCTTTTGAGCGCTCAACCGAGTTACTCAGCACCATTCTTCGATCGAGCTAACACTCCAGTTTAATTTATTCATAACTTAAACCACAAATGGGAAATGAAAGTATAGATTTTTAGTAAACTCACAGGGGCCATAACTGAATTTTGTAAGGACTACCAAATTCCAGATGATGTCCACCTCTCACTGGCCGAACTAGAAACGTTCCTGGGGAAAACAAGGTTTAATCCCTTTTAATGTTATTTCCATTGTAGAGTGCGGTCTGCGATTCCCTGTACAGCCCCTTCTATGTGAATTTCTTAGGCAAACCAAGCTTTGCCCCACCCAACTTTCCACCAATTCTTACCGTATAATAAACGGAATAGCCGAGCTAAACCGCCGGGCTGGCCTTAATCTCAGCCTAGCCGAGCTTTTTCACCAATACTCCATAGGATCAGCTGAAGATGGTTGGGTTTACTACTTACGAATAGGGGTGTGCGCGGTGCGGGTCGGTGCGTTTGAGAGAAAAATAAAAAACCGTATGGCGGGTATCGGGTGGCGGGGGATTGATAAAAGTGTCACTAGAATTTGTCATTTTCCTTATCAAAAATCGGCAGTTCGGTTGGCAAATAATGGCGGATTGGCCTTGGCGGTTTCGGGCGGATTGGGGTTTATAAAATATAATTCAATTACAAAACTTAATCAAAGAGTAAAAAAAAGACGAGAGATACCGTGATGTTAAGCATCTTGCAAAGCTTTCTTCTGATGCAGCAAGTGTAGCAACAACATGATAACATCAACGACTATGCCTCAGTTCATTACAAGCATCTGTGGAAGCTACAATGATCAAATCAATACATAAAATTAATATCATTCAGGGTTTACAATATATTGAAAATATTTACTGTTGAAAAGTTATTTAGATTGAAAAGTGAGCTGATGCAAGTTTGCAACATGGCTAGAAAAAAAAAAGATGAAAAGTGAATGGAATCCAACTTTATTTTGGATTACTGACATCTTGCATTCCCCTTGAGCAGTAATGTAATACTATATTCTAAGGTATAGAACAACAAGCAAACTTAAATAAAAAAGAATTTTTAAAATCTTATAAAACATGATTTAATAGCGGTGCGGGTCGATGCGGTTTGGAAGAAAAATAGAAACCCGCGGATTGATCAAAGTGTCACTAGAATTTTCCATTTTTCTTACCAAAAACCGGCGGTTCGATTGGCAAATAATAACGAATTTGCCTTGGCGGTGCGGCTCGGTGCGGTTTCGGCGGTATTATGCACACCCCTACTTACGAATAAGGCGCCGACGTGAAAAAAAAAAAAATGATACTCTGGATAAAGACGTGAACGACGATGATTTCTTCTGGGTATCTGGGAATTTTGAGGACCAACAAGCCCAGATCCCTAGCCATAGAATAAACTAGAACAAGGGTGTAGTCGATAGGATTACCTCGGCTTAATCCATGCTTTTCTTTCCTTTGGTTTTCTGATCTTGAACCGTACTGACTGTTATCTTCCTTCTTGCAGATTTGAACTTTCTTAAGTCCCAACAGCTACCCCAACTTGGACTGCTCCACGCTGCGCTTCGATATCCAAACTGAAGTTGGACCGAGCTATAAACTTCGAACTCGAGCCGACCTACCGATATAGCGGCAAACGAAAGACCAAGGTAACTGACTTCTTGTTGGAAGCCTCTCCTGAACCAGACCCATCCTTGCCCCAAATCAATCTCATCCCACTAACCGCCGAACAAGAAATGGCCAAGAAGAGACCCGTGCGAGCCCTTCTGATCGAAACAAACCAGACCGAGGTACCACCAGCCGGTCAAACTCAAGAAACCATGGTAGCTCTGCCAACCCACCAGCCTTCGTCAGCCCGCCCAAACAAGCGTGCTCGGACTTCCACAACCGAGCCACGCCTTGTTGACGAAGATGAAATCGTGGTTCCACAAACCACTCCGCCAAGCCCCCCACCTGAGCGCTTAGACCGAGCTACCTCCTCAAAGTGGGTACCCAAGACCATGTTTCAGAACCGTGCTATCAGTGATTCTGATTCAGTGGTCGCAGAGAAAGATCACCTTATGGCATTTAACCTTGCCAAAGGTGTCTGTCTTTCGTCCAACATGAAGCACCATGATCACCTAACCGAGCTAAAGGCTATTCGCTCGTCCACAAAATCCATGGTGCTGGTAAGTAGTCGGTCTGCTTACCTTTCTAATTTTTTTCAACTTTCTGCTCGGTTTAAAAGTTTCTTATCATCCTCTTGCAGGCCATACAGAAAAATCACATCGCTCACAAGTGTGTATTGGAACTTCGCAAAACGACAAGGCAAGCAATGGCCGAGGTAATCGAAAAAATCGCCGAGCTAGAACAGGCCAGGAAGCAGATAGCCGAGCTACAAACCGAGAATGGTCGTCTAACCGGTCTTGTTAGCTCGGCTGAAGCAGACAAGCAAAAGGCTACAATCGTGATAAAAAATAAATATCTGCGTGAGCTGGCCAGGCTTGAAGGAAAAAAGAATGCCGAAATAACCAAGCTTGAGAAAAAGCTGGAGGATGCGGAGGACCGCGGTTTCAAAGAAGGCGAAGCCCTGTACATCAAGCAGTGTGAAGCCGCGAAGGACCTGTTTCTTTAAATGCGGGTGGAGGGGGGCCGTAGCGCAGCTCGGTCATGGTCCTGAGACCGAGGTCTTCGATCGTCCTCCATATTTCATACCGAGCTCACTGGCGGAGTATGCTGCTACCATTCAGTAGCAATTTCTAGAAGATGATGATGAAAATGAAGCTCCAGAAGACGACACTCAGCCCGGTCGCCAATCTACCTCCCCAACTCCAGAGGTCTCCGTCCCGCTTTTGCCTGTTAATGCGGATCTTTTAACCGAGCTTATCCAAGAGGTGCCTGCCACAACCGAGCTACCCCTGGATGAAGACCGCGTTGTTCTTGATGCTGATTTAGATGACCTTTTTGCTTAATCTCTATAATTTCTTCTTTTTGCTTTTGGAAAGATATTGTAACCGGGCTGAGGCCCCACCTTTTGTACTTGATCTGAGTTTCCAATGAAATCTTCTTTTGTTCCATCTTTTGTCCCGATTTAATCTATGCTTGCTTTACCTTTCCAACTGTAATCTGAATGATGTGCAACATTCTCCAGCCGGGATACCTATCCCGGTTTAACCTTGAAATCTCTTGTTACCTGCCAACCTCTTCAGTTCTAGTCCTTTACCTCACTAAAGATCATAACAAGTGGTATTTCCAGCCAACCACTCTTCAGCCTTGATCTTTATCTCGGCTGAGGAGTACTAAGTGTTGGTTTTTCCAGCCAACCACTCTTCAGCCTTGATCTTTATCTCGGTTGAAGAGTACTAAGTGTTGGTTTTTCCAGCCAACCTCTAAGTTGGTTTTTCCTGCCAACCTGAGTAAAGTGTTTGGTTTTTCCAGCTAAACTTCCTGCAGCCTGGATCCTTATCCTGGGCTTAGGAGGGGTGTTGGTTTTTCCAACCAACCTCTAAGTTGGTTTTTCCTGCCAACCTAGAGTAAAGTGTTTGGTTTTTCCTGCCAAACTTCCTGCAGCCTGGATCCTTATCCTGGGCTTAGGAGGGGTGTTGGTTTTTCCAGCCAACCTCTAAGTTGGTTTTTCCTGCCAACCTAGAGTAAAGTGTTTGGTTTTCCTGCCAAACTCCTGCAGCCTGGATCCTTATCCTGGGCTTAGGAGGGGTGTTGGTTTTTCCAGCCAACCTCTAAGTTGGTTTTTCCTGCCAACCTGGAGTAAAGTGTTTGGTTATTGCGACCAAACGTCCTGCAGCCTGGATCCTTATCCTGGGCTTAGGAGAGGACAAAGTTGGTTATTCCGGTCAACTCTGTTTTTGTTGCCCTTAGCTAACTTTTACAGAATAAAACAATTATGCGGAAAAGAAAACTACTTGTTTTATTGAGAAAAAGAAAAATTACAAGTACTGAAAGAAAAAAAAATAAAATAGTTTGAGATTGGCAGTGTTCCATGGCCTGGGAATGGCTTTGCGTCTTCTCTTCCCAATGGTATGCCCCTTTTCCTGCTAATCCAACCACCTTGTAAGGTCCTTCCCAATTGGCCCTAACTTGCCATCTCCGGGTACCAAGGTGTTTCCCATCACTTTGCGCAGTACCCAATCTCCATTTTGAATTGTCTTGGATGTACTGTTTTGTTATACTTTCTGGACAACTCTTGCTGGTACGAGGCAATGTGAACCAGTGCTCTTTCTCTTCTTTCTTCCGCAAGATCGAGCTCCAATGCTATGGCTTCTCTTCATTTAAGTCTGGATCAAAATTTTCACTTCTAATTGTGGGGAGGCCAACTTCCAGTGGGATTACTGCTTCCATGCCATAGGCCAAGGAAAAGGTGT
The DNA here is from genome assembly GCA_030407325.1 of Camellia japonica. Taxonomy (NCBI): domain Eukaryota; kingdom Viridiplantae; phylum Streptophyta; class Magnoliopsida; order Ericales; family Theaceae; genus Camellia; species Camellia japonica. Next base: position 162,036,665 of record JAPPVO010000031.1, on the reverse strand, counting down.
TTCGCCAGTAGACCGCCGAGGTGTGGTACGGTAAGCCCATAAAACGTGGGGAAGCTCCTCAGCCCACTTGCCCTTTGCTTTCTCTAATCTTTTCTTCAATCCATCCAAGACCACTTTGTTTGATGCTTCTGCTTGGCCATTTGCTTGGGGTATGCCGGTGTAGAGTTGTAGAATTCTATCTTGTATTCTGCACAAAAGCCTCTAAAGATTCTGCCATCAACTGAGTGCCGTTGTCCGATATTAGAGCTTTTGGTATGCCGAACCGAGTGATGATATTCTGCCAGACGAACTTTTTCACATCCTTCTCCTTGATTGATGCCAATGCTTCTGCCTCCACCCACTTTGTGAAGTAGTCTGTTGCTGCAAGGAAGAACTTTCTGTTGCCGGGTGCCGTTGGAAGTGGTCCTACTATGTCCAAGCCCCACATTGCAAAGGGCCATGGGCTTGTCAATGGTAGGAGTTCTCTGGCTGGCTGATGTATTTGGTGTGCGAACTTCTGACATTTCTCGCACTTCTTGACATACTTCTCTGAATCTGCTTGCATGTATGGCCACCAATATCCTTGCGAAATTGCTCTGTAGGCCAATGATCTTCCTCCTTGATGGCTTCCGCATACGCCTTCGTGTATTTCGAACAAGAATGCTTCACTTTGCTGGGGTGGACACACTTTAGGTAAGGTCCTGTGAAGATTTCTTGTACAATGCCATTGATGGGGAAGCCAAAAGCGCTGTGACTTTGCTCTTATTTTGTTGGCCTCTTTCTTTTCTTCCGGTAAGACGCCGTCTTTTAGGAACAGTATGATGGGATCCATCCACGAAGGGCCTAGTTCGGCACAACATACCTCTTCACTTCGGGTTCTTCAATGCTTGGTCTTGGTAGGTAGTCAATCAGCAATGGATGAGGGATGGAGGTATCTGCCATTGAAGCAAAGCCTGCTAGTTCGTCCGCTCTGCTGTTTTCTTCCCTGCCATCTGCTCTATCCCGAACTACTTCAAATTTCTTGATCTCTTTTCTGACTAACTCTTGGTACTTAGCCATCCTGTCATCCTTTGCCTCGTAGTCACCTGAAATTTGGTTTACCACCAGCTGTGAGTCACTGTAAACCATTAGCTCGGTGGCCTTCATGTAGGATGCTGATTTTAAGCCTGCCAGAAGTGCTTCATATTCCGCTTCGTTGTTTGATGCTGGGAAGCCAAGGTTGACTGCTTGCTCCACCACTAGCCGTCTGGTGAGATGAGGACTATGCCTAGTCCTGCACCGTGCCTGTTGGACGCTCCATCCACGAAGAGCTTCCACATCTCTCCCGAACAGTTTCCAGCAAGTGGAGGGATCAGATGATGCCTTGGGATCGAGAGTGTTGCTGGTGTTTTCTTCAATGTCCATGCTTGCTGTTTGCCCCTCGCTATCTGATTGTACCAAGTCTTTATTTGTTGGTGTCTTGGCTTGGTGTAGCATGGTTTGCTTCTTCCTCCCTTACTTTACTCTGGTCTGCCTTGGGTCTGACTGGGTATCCTGCACCAGGGGTTGCGCTATTCCGGCGTCAACTTCCAACCCTAGTTGGTTGTATCAGTCAGGTCGACTGGGCAGATATGATGACTTCCTGGGGTAAATTCTGCGACAAAGTCTGCCAAGGCTTGGGCTTTTACCGCGGTTCTGGGTTGGAACTTGATGTCGAACTGTCCCAACTCTACTGCCCACTTTAGGATTCGCCCAGAAAAGTTTGCCCTCTCAAACAAAGCTTTTAATGGAAAGGCTGTGAGGACGACTATGGTGTGGGCGTGAAAGTAATGCGACAACTTCCTTGAGGCCATCATCAAGGCTAAGGCCAGTTTTTCCAGTGGTAAGTACCTTGTTTCTGCGCCTAGTAATGTCTTGCTGACATAAAAGATGGGCAGATGTTGGATTCCTTCCGCTCGGACCAACACTGCGCTAATTGCGTGCTGCGAAACTGCCAGGTACAGAAAGAGTTCTTCTCCAGGTATTGGGGTTACAAGCAGTGGTGGAGAAGACATATATTCTTTCAAGCTTTCTAGAGCTCGGTCGCATTCTTCATCCCACTCGAACTTGGCTTTTAATGCTTGAAAAAATGGTCGACATCTGTCCGACGACCGGCTTATGAATCGGTTGAGTGCAGCTGCCATGCCGGTGAGATGCTGCACTTCTTTCACTGAGTTGGGCCTCTCCAGATCCTGAATTGCTTTGATCTGAGAGGGGTCTGCCTCAATACCTCGGTTGGTCACCAAGAAGCCCAGGAATTTGCCAGATCCTACACCGAACGCACATTTGGACGCATTGAGGCGCAACTTGTGCTTCTTCAGGATCTGAAACATCTCACCTAGGTCCTTGAGATGGTCATTCTTATCCTTGCTCTTGACCACCATGTCGTCGATGTAAGCCTCCATTGTTCTGCCTAACAATGGTTCAAACATCTTGGTGACCATCCGTTGGAATGTTGCCCCTGCGTTCTTTAGGCCAAAGGGCATGACCTTGTAGCAGTACAGTCCTCTTGGCGTTGTAAAAGATGTGACCTCCTGGTCTGGTTCATACATAGCGATCTGATGGTAGCCTCTGTACGCATCAAGAAAGCTAAGTCGGTTGTGCCCCGCCGTTAGGTCTACCAGTTGATCTATCCGGGGTAGAGGGAAGCTGTCCTTTGGGCATGCCTTGTTGACTGTTTTGTAGTCTACGCAGACACGCCATTTTCCATTCTTTTTTGGCACCACCACTGTATTGGAGATCCATCTGGGGTAGTGTACCTCTCTGATAGCTCCTGCCTCCAGAGGTTTCCTACTTCTTCCGCCACTATCTCGGCGTGGTGGAGTGCCGATCTGCGAGTGCGCTGAATGATTGGTCTGGCGGTTGGGTGGACGTTCAATTGGTGACAGATGAAGCTTGGGTCAATGCCAGGCATATCATACGGCGTCCAGGCAAACACTTCGATGTTAGAGGTCAAGAATTCCATGACCTCTATTCTCTCAGTGCTGGACATAGATGAGCCAAGCAAAAAGAACTTATCCGGGTTCTTTTCATCTATTCTTACCTGTACCAAGTCTTCCACTGCCTTCTGTTCAGCGGCTTTGCCAACATCCGCGAACAATTCATTGCTCTCTGGTTCTTCCACCATCTGAACAAACCCCTTGGCAGCGCGACTGCCATTTACTGTGACGAAACATTGCTTGGACATAATTTGGTCTCCATAGACCTCTTCAATTACCCCGGCTTCGTTGGGGAATCGCATTACTTGATGGTAGGTTGAAGCTACCGCTTTCATGGCATGCAGCCATGTCCTTCCCAAGATTATGTTGTAAGTGGAGGGCACTTTCAATACCCAGAATTCCACTTGTTTCGTCATGCTTCCTGCTCTGACTGGGAGGATTATCTTGCCGACTGGCCACTCTGGCATTGAGTTGAACCCGATCAGGGGAGATACAGCAGGTGCCAAGTCTTTGTCTTCTAGTTTCAATTGTTTGAATGTTTCGTAATACATTATCTCACATGAGCTCCCTTGGTCAATCAAAATCCGCTTGACGTCAAAATCCTTGACTCGGAGAGTGACGACCAGTGCATCATTGTGAGGGCAGTATATCCTTGCCAAGTCTCTATCTGAAAAAGATATGACGTTCGTGGCTTCTGTTCTCCCTTTTTGATGGTAGGTTGGGCGCTTAGTACCTCCCTTAAGTGTCAGCCTTCTTGATCATGCCCCTGAGCTCGCATACGCGCTCAGGTTCGAATACCCCATGGATTACGTTGATCACGCCTTGAGGTGGGGCGTCGATTGGCATTCCGTTTGGGTTGTTTGGTCCTGGGGGGCTGGCTGCGTCCCTCCTTCTATGTACTTGTCCAGATGACCGGCTGCCACCAACTCCTCCAGATGCTGCCTCAATGGTGTGCAATTTTCAGTGCGGTGCCCCTTTTCCTTATGGAAGGTGCACCGGGATCTTTCGTCGTAGTCCTTTTGCGCTTCTCCCAGCTTAGCTGGCCATCTGACGAAAGGTTCATCGCGTATCTCGCTTAGAATCCGATAGATCGGTTTTTTGAATACCGTGGTAATGGCAGTGCGGACTCTCAGCCATCTTTTATCTCGGTCCTCTTCGTTGTCCCGCCTGCCTCGTCCGTTTCTGCTTGGACGTTCTACCGTATTGACTTTTGTCAAGGTCTTTTTATCTGATATTGCGGTTGTACCAGACTTCGTTTTAGCACGGGCGCCATCCTCTTCCACCCGAATGTGCTAGTGTACCCTCTCCATTAAGGCCTCCATTGTGAGGGGTGGCGTCATGATGATTGAGTCCCTTAGCCTGTTCCCGACTAGAAGACCTCTTTTGTACTGCGCGATGGCGAGATTGGTAGGGCAATCCCCAATCTGGTTGAAGGTCTCCCAGTAGCGACTATTGTAGGATCTTAATGTCTCCTTGTCGCCCATGTCAATGGAGAGAAGCTGGTCGATCTCCACTGGCGTTTTGGTGTTCGTCCTGAACCTTGTCACGAACGCCTCTGCTAATTGTGCCCAGGAGGCGATGCTGCCTTCTGGTAGCCTTTCGAACCAGGTTAATCCTAGGTCGCCAAGGCTGGATGGGAATAGGATGCACATCAAAGCCTCGTTTCGTCGGTATACAGCCATAACCTGGCGAAAGTGGCTCAAGTGCGAGTAGGGGTCCGTCTTCCCCTCATACGTGGTGAATTTGGGCTGCAGGAAGCCGAAGGTAAGGGCGCGTTCTCAATTGCCGGAACGAACGGCGAGGTCTGCAGCCTCGCTAATGCTTTGTCCGTAGGTTCGTAAGCAGGGTGCGGTATTGGCATTCCTACCTCGACGCTTCCATGCGTCCGAGGAGCCAACCGCTGAAGGGCAGAAACTCTGTGTGGGTCGCGCGCCCTGGCATCCTCCTTCCATCGTGCCCTTTCTTCTAGCACAGTTCGTAAGTCGGACGATCTAGGTAACTCCGTCTGCCTGGATGATGTCTGGTGCGTGCGCGAGGGCCGATAGGTGCTTCCCTCTGTGTTGACCTCTCAGATCTCGTCCTCTCAGACCTGGAGTGACGAGTTCTGGAAGTCCTGGATTGAGTGTCGCCTGTTCTGAGGCTCCTACTCTCTGCTTGTGATGGCGTGGTATGCCTACTGCGATCTTCTGAGTGGCGAGGGGCGTGTTGCCTTTACGCCCTCTCCTGTCGCCACCCTTTTCCCTTTTCCTTGATCTGGCGCTTCATGGCCTCCATATCCGCCGCCATCTTCCTAATTAGTTCATCTTGCTCTTTTACGCGATCCTCAAGAGCTTGAGGGTCGATTCTTCGCCTCTGCCTTTCAGGACTTTGTGAGCGAGAGCGACGGGGGCTGTTGTTACGCCTCCCCCTTGCATCCCTTCGAGGGTTTTGTCGCGGGGGCTCTAAGTCCGCCATGGGAAGGATAGAAGGCAAACCTTCGCGCCTCCCACCCCCCTCTGGGGTTTGTCCGTCGATGGCGGACTGCGGCAAATCTTCATTGTGCGCCATTGCTTCTAACCAGTGAGGATAACTTGATCAAGAGGTTTTGTTCTTTCTGTTATTCCCACAGACGGCGCCAATTGTACGAGCACGAAATATTGTCCTCGTATAATCCTGTTGATCAAGATTGCGCTCCTTCGTACGACGTCGCTTTATTCCTTGAAAATACAAACGTGAGCTAGCCGGCGGGTGTGTGTCGGATACCTCTCCGATGCCTAAGTCAGTAAAATAGACAAATAGATAAAAAGCTCTTGTGTATTCGAGAATCAAAGTTGTGTTACCTCTCCATAGGTGATGTTGTGAGCTTTTATAGGTTCCGTGTGACATAATCCTAGTAGGGCTCTTACTCCTCCATTGTAGAATCCTCTAGAATCACATTCCTGAAAGATAATGCTTACCTTCAACACCCCCCTCACTGCTTAAACTAAGTGAGATGGTTTTACCATGGTCAGATTCCAATATAACGAGGTAAGCATGGCTATGCTAAGCCGCAGAGTAGACCGAACTAAATCCAGTCCGGTTTCTTCCATTCACTGCTCTTACCTCGGCTTCTCCTGTGCAAACCATGGTGTGTTTAGACCGAGCTAGGAAATAGCAAGGTTTGGACCGAGCTAACCGCAACATGCCACGATCGGGCTAACTCTGAGTGTGGTGACTGGGCTGTCTGTAACACTCTCTTGGACCGGGATAACAACAAGGCCTTTTGGGGACCGGGCTAACGCCAAGGCCTTTTTACTCCGCCCTTCTCACCGTGGCTCACAATGGCCCATTTCCCAGCTCAGCCCAATTTATATATATAAATTACCCTCTCATCTATGTTTCCCTATTGTTGTAAGTCGAAACTCTGTTTTTTGTCCAGCCAATTTTTTTACAACATATTCTTCAAAGGTAAGTTTGGTTTGATTTGATTTGGATTGGTAGAATGGTGAAATTGCATAGATTGTTAATGATAGTAATAATGATAATGATGATGAGGATGTGGGTGATAATTTTTTGTTTTAGAATGATCGTTTTTTTTTTTTTAGATTTCTATTCTATTGCTGCCATTATTTCTTTTTTTGTCAATCAGTATAAATGTTCACATTTTACATCGTCTGAAAGTCTGAGAAATAAGTGTTGAATATAGATATGAACATAATTATATTTTTGCAATATGTGAATGTTCACACATTATTGGTTATTTGTTACTATACTGTTATTTGAACAATCATTTTTTTATTATCATTAAACAATTAAAATAGTCATTTTGTTATTTTTTTTTGTTATACTTGTTGGTTGAACAATTATTTTTGTTATCATTTAACAATCGAAATAGCCGATTTTACTTTTTTCAATTTTATTTTATGTTGTCACATTGCAGTATGAATGTTCACATTGGTATGAGTTTATCTTTAAAAAAAAATTAATTGTGTATTAATTGTAAATTGTGAGCATTCACATTGTATTTTAATATAAATTTTGTCTTTTCGAAAGTCAATTGTATGTTTGTTGTTTTTGTTACCATGTTTGGTAGTTGAACAATCATTTTTTTTACTATTAAACAATTGAAATAGTCGATTTTCACTTTTTTCAATTTTGTTCTATGTTTTCAAGTTGCAGTGTAAATGATGTTTACATTGGTATGAGATTTTTTTCTTTTAAGACTAGTTGTATGTTAATTATAAATTGTGAATATTCACATTGTATTTTTGTATGAATTTTATTTTTTTGAATGTTTGTATGTTTGTTATTTATTGTGAACATTCACATTATACTTTAGCATGTGCTTTGTTTTTTCAAAAGTTAGTTGTATGTTTGTTGTTTACTATGAACATTCACATTATATTTTGATTTTCATTTAGTTTTTTGTTACGTTATTTTAAAATTTTCAAATTATAAAAATGTTTAAATTTCATAATTTGAAATTTTTCCATGGAATACGGAAAAGATTTTCTCCATGGAATAAGGGAAAGATTTTCTCTTTAGAATAAAGGAGAGATTTTCTGCATAAAATGAGGGACTATTATTATGCATGAGTTTCAAAATAAAAACATGTGCAAAAAATTAGAAAGGATGATTTGGTCATATTACGTTAAACAAGACTTAATGAAACATTCAAAAAGAATATGGATTAAATAAAATAAAACATTTAGAATAGAATTTATCAAAAAAAAATGACCCATCTTTAAATAAAGATCTTTTGAACATTTTTATTACTTTCAAGACAAGCAAATGATGTTTATGTCTCCAAAATACGAACAGTTAAAAACTTAAAAATCAACCTAAAAATAACCATTTAGAGCTTTATTAGCTCTACCATTTTTTAATCTCCCCTAAAAATCTGGCTGTTAATGGCTTTGATTAACTGGAAACTGAAAGAAAATACGCGTTGCCACCCAAAAAAAATTGAACAAAATCTTGTGTTTAAATAAAATTTTGAAACTTCAATTCATACACTCCCTCTCTCCCTCTCGCATGCAAAGATCAACAAAGTATTTTCAATAATTTTTAGTAAAATTTATAGTTTTTTGGATTCAAAAATTTACTGATTGTTACAATCATTTGAAGAGATGACACCATGTTTGTTTCATGGAATTATGCGGGACTGGTGGGAGAATTTGGTGTAATTTTGTCGTTGCGAAAATGGAGTTCTCCATGGCATTGTCTCCCATTTTGTTCTGAAGGTGAAGGCGCGATTTTTCGTTTATCCTTTTTATTGTTATTATTATTTTGTTTTTGTTTGTATTTTTGCTTTTGCTAAGGGTCATGTATGTTTCGATTAAAATATCTTCATACAAAAATGATTTATTTTGTTTTATATTCGTTATGTCTCTATATATCCAAGCATTTTGAATCAAATATTCTCTATTTTATTGTTTTTAATTAGAGGATCATAAGCACCATAGGGTCCGACAAAAGCAACTCAAAGGAGGAAGGTTTCTTGCTCTAATGGCGATGAAGGGCATTTTTAAGGGTTTCAAATACATCACGCAAATATTTGGTACATATCATTTCCTTTTTCTCAATGTAATTTTTTGTTGAAATTTTCCATTTGATTTCTAAGAAAATGGTAGAAACACATAACTAGGGTTTGTGTTTCATGACTTCCTCATTTCTTTTCATTTCCTCTATATTCATAAATCTATAAATATAAAAATAAAATTAAAAATATCTTCCTTTCAATTACCATGCAATTTCTATTGAGAGATAATACAAATTTTCGAGTTACATATTTTACAAACCAACAACGCTAGAAATTTCAAAATTTTATTCAGAAAAATACTCAAAAAATATTATTTTGTTGAAATTCATTTCAATGTGGATCCATTATTCAAAATAAAATTTAAACACATCACTTTTTGCAATAAATTTCTTAACATATTTTCTGTGTTCCTATCATTTCTATTTACAAATTGTGATAAGTTTGCAGAGAATGAGAAGGAACAAGAAATAGTCATTGGCAACCCCACAGATGTAAAACATGTTGCACACATTGGATGGGATGGTCCATCTGCAAATACACCAAGTTGGGTATGTCTTTTTATTTATTTATCTATTTATTATTATTTTATATTCTTTATTTGTTTTTAGCACTTCCCTTATAAGTAATTACCACCCACAATTTATCAAAATGAAAGACAAACATATAAGAACCATGCATGATGGTGTTTATTAAAATTCTTCCGTAACACTATCTTTCATGTTCTTCTATGTTTCATTTTCTGGCCCTACTCGAGGCCTACAATAATAATTTGAACTGCTCATCTCATAAACCTTGTGATGAATGCCGTTTATGTAAAAAATAAGTTTCATTAAATATTGATAAATAGATGAAAAAAAAGACTAGGAAAACAAGTATTTACTTCAAGAAAACATCCCAAAGGCAAGAGTTACCCTTTTGATGCTATGTTTGGTTGAGGGATTTGAGGAGAAATTTGAAAAGGAAAATGAAAAAGGTAGGTGAAGTGTAAAAAAAATATATCTACATTTCACATAGTTTCACATACCTTTTCTTTTCTCTTTCCAAGTCCCTCCCCAAATCTCCTAACCAAACACAGCGTGAGTGTTATTTTCTTCTCAGAGTCTGACCAGATCTCTATCCCTCTCTTCTTATCTCCCCGTTTCATATTCTCTCTTTATCACATGATTAATTTCTATAAGTAGTGAAGGGGTTTATAGTTTGTTTTGGTGTAGCCTTTTACAAAATTTGAAAAATCTAAAAATTCTAGAGATATTGATTTGTGATTATATTTTAATTTTTAAACAATAAATAATAATCTCAATCAAACAATCAAAAACAAATTGGCACAAAGATTTAACGGGAAAAAATCACAATTGAAGCAGCTTCAATTGTGATTAAAAAAAAAATCACGAGTTAAAGTCACAAAATAATCTACTAAGAAAATAAAAACAAATTACACAAGTGTACTCTCAATTATCTAATGAATCCACGTTCGAATTAAACCGATCCCAATGTGCCTCTTCTACTACTGTTTTCACCTCAGAATTGTCTTGTCCAACATTGAATCCACAACACTGATGTTGAATCCACGACGATGAACCACTGCAAAATCCACAAAAGCTTCAAGCCCAAATTCCCCGGAATTCACCGAAGAACAACTCTCTTTTTTTTGAATTAAAGAAAATAAACAAATCCCTTGATGATGTTTCTATAAAATTCATGACTCCATTGGTCACTCTTAAATCATCAAGAAAACACTCATAAAACACTCTCCAATATAAAACACTTTATATTTTCTTCCTCTTTGAAAATATGGATGGCACAATACCTAAAAACAGCAAACAACAAACTTTATAAAAAATAGGATCGCGCAGACCGCTCGAGCGCAGTAATGACAGCTCAAGCCCATAACATTATCAGCGAAGTGGCAACTTGTAAGCCTCATGAAGATCACAAACTCCTCTGTATAAACACAATTCGGGTTAGATTCGCATCTAAACACTCACATTCTTACTGAAACAAAAGAGCGAATAAATTCACAACTGAAAGAAGTTTTGTCAAACAGGATTGTCAATCACAAAAACCTAACAATAATTGAAGTAAATAATTAGAAAACCGAAACTAAAAACATATCCTTCTTAACTTTTCAATAATTAGTTTAGTTTTTTAAACTAATTTAGTCTTCGTTTGGAAAGAGATAAAATAGCCTAGTTTTTTGGCTATTTTAGCTTAACTTTTTTAGCCTCGTTGGTTTTTTTTTTTTTTTTGGCTTTTTTGATTTTTGTGAGAGAAAATGTGCAATGATTATGGTTTGAATGTGACATTTTGTCTTATTGACTTATGTAGCTAATTTTATTTTTTGTGTTTTTTTAACCAAAAAGCCAAAACCAAACATAGCTTTAACTACTTTTGTATTATAAAATGTAAGTAGAAGTTGTACCATACAATATGATACAAAATTCTCAAAATAAAATAAATAAAATTATATAAGCAACCCATAAAATACACAGGTTTAGGATTGGGGGCAGGTGGAGCAATCTAAACATTATAAGTGGCCGTTGGTATAATTTATTATAAGCTAAAAATTAATAATTAGAAACCAAAAGTCAAAAGAATTCCTTTTCCAACTTTCAGATAATCAATTTTTTCAACTTATTTAAGTAATTTATATTTAATAAATTACAAGAAAAAGTTATATCAAATAGTTTGATACGTACTCTTAAAATATATATATATATATATATAAACAGTTCAGATAAATTGCACCAAATAGTCTCAAATACTCATCTCATTATTCTTGTGTTATGTATTAATAATGAGAATTTAATAGTTTTAAACTTTTACAGATGAATGAGTTTAAAGGTACTCCAGAAGTGTCCTCAATGTCTTCAAATGGTGAAGTTAAGGCGCAATCACCAAACAAAGGTATTATTGTCTTTTGCTTATCCATTGTTTTTTCGCTTTTCATTTTCTTCTTTCTAGAAGGACATTTTTATTCTTTATCGACCAAAGGTACATGTTCTAAATCTCTATTCTAATGCATTGTCCTCTCCAATCTATTAAAGAAATAAAAAAGAAAAAAAGGTTCCTCTATTTGGTAAGGTGAGAATATGTAATTAGCAAAAAAAGTGAATTTTAAATATATTATATTTCAATTATAAAAAAGGCTATTTATAACCACATTTTCTTACAACAAATGAATCCTACATTTATTTATTAATCTAGCTAAAATAAGAGTTTTGTAGGTAAGAAAAGGAAGTATTGTACCATTATTTTTTAAGTATTTACATTTTAAAGCTATATTTTTATCTTAAATTTATCGAAAGAAAAGTAAACTACAAGGTAAATGAAATAACTTATAATATTTACAATTTTTATGAATAGTTAAACAAAAAATCAATTTTTTTGTAGTACAAGTATCTATTTACTTTCTTCTCATTTTCCTAACCCAACAACAAAACCAAAACCAAAACCAAAAAAAAAAATGAACTTCTTTTGCTTAAATTTGTTTACCTATCTTTTTCAAACAAAAAAAAATTCATCCACAAATTCAAAATCCAAAGACAATAGTAGAAAAAAAATAGAACCTCCACAAATGGCTTCAATACAAAGTTTTAGCATAGTGGATTTGAGTTATTTCTTAAAGAAAATGCTATTTATAATGAATTTTTGTCTTGAAAATTATTCCGAAAGTAAATACTCAAAATGATTGTGGGTCTGTAAATATATATTTTTTGGATGATTTTTCTGAGTATGAAATATTACTAATTTCTTGAAAAAATAAAAACATGAATAATGGGACTTGGAATATTAATATTATTTTTATTTCCTCATATATATTTATTTTGTTGCTGACCAAAAATGGAGAGAAAATTGCTTATGTTTTTTTTTTTCTGGAAATTTGGTAATATAATAAAGCCTTTGTAATTATCATGTATGTGTAATGAACAAATTTTGGGAATTCAAGATTCATCGCTCCAAGATATTACGGAAATGCCAAAGCCATCGGGCGACCCATTGGACTGCCTGCCCCGACATAGTTCTAGCAAACCAAAGCAATCTAGGCGGGGAAGCAATTCAATGGATTCCCCGACCCGAGATCCAAATAAGCCTCGACGACACAAGAATTCAGGTAGTTTCGATTCCCCGACCCGAGAATCGTCTAAACGGGCTATCCAACTCCAAAATTCCAACCTCGGGTTGGACTCAACTTCTCAAGATCCGCACCCACCCAAGATGCCAAAAAAATCTCGTGGAAAGACATCCAAGGGCACATCAAGTGTTGTGTCAAATAGATCATCTAGACCCAAAGGTCCTAACCCATTGACCGGAAATAATCAATACTCAGATCCTGGATTTGGGCAAGGGGTGAATAACAATGGGACGTGCCCAAATTCAGTTTTGGAAGTGTATGAAGACGGGAAAGAATGTGATGAGACATCAAGAGGAATTCAAGCCTTGTAAATTATAGAGATTTTATACATAATTTATTTATGCATGTAAAGTTTGTTATATTTCTTAAAGATTTTTTATTTTTTTTTCTTCATTTTAGTTTTTCATTGTCATATGCTCCTCTAGCTTGGTTAGCTTATACTAGGATTATGGAAATCTTTGATGCTTCAAAAAAAACTAGTGAAAAGTTGAAAATCTTGCAAATGGATTTGTTACTTTGAATGATTCCAGAATTATGATTTTCTAGGCAATCAAACAAGCATTGAAGGGGGCTAAGTGCATGACAAATATGCCAAAAACTTATAAGTTAGATTCTATTTTATGCAACCCAAAAGAAAGTAAACCATTGTTTATTTTACAAAATGAATTTGAATCACTGATAGTCGCATTAACTGAATATCATTTTGATTGTAACTAAATGCATCACAATTGATCGTAAACAAAACCATTTTAGAACATAACTAAACACATACAACCAACTTTAATTTGATAATTTGTTATACTCATCACCACAATCATTCATAACAAAACACTATAAGAGTGTTTCCAATAGGCAAAGTCATAAGGGTTGCCAAAACTTTTTTTTTTTCTATTAGAAATCTCAAAAACCCTTCTCTAATGGTGAGTCAAATGCCTTGTCAAAAAATAATAAAGTCAAATCTTATATCAAATTTGATCGCAAAGGATTTTGAGTAGTAGATCCAACAGTCAAAATTTAATATGAAAATTGGTTGTATCCAAATAACATGTGAACTATTGAAATCACTCAAAAAAAAAATTAATTCTTTTAGAATTTTTTTTTAAAAAATTAACTTTTTAGATTGAAAAATTACATATTAGTGAAAAGATCCCAAAAAAATTATAAAATCACGAAAAAAAATTTCACTTTATTAAAATTGATAAATTTTATCATTAATTTCTAATTTTATTTTTGTCTTTTGCACACATTTGCAATTTCTCCTTTAAAATTCATCTACACCAACCAATCAGAAAAATAAATTTTTTAAACATAATTTAAAAAAATAATCACTAAAAATAAAAATAAAAATATACCTTTTTGCAATCTCTTTCTTCCACGCTTTGACAATCTCTTTCACCACTCCTACGATCTCTCTCAACAGGTATTTTATTCTTCTCTCTTCTCTCTTCTCTCTCCTCTCTCCTCTCTCCTCTCCAACTCTCTGTTTTAAACAAAACAAAGGAATGTCTCTCTATCTAGGGTGCCTTTATTTACACAACACACTTCATCTCAAGACACACTACTACTCAAGACACACCTTTAGTAATTTGATAAATATGAAATTTGCTCAATACACACTACAATCTTCCATCTTTACCCTTACTTACATACCCACCCACAATCTTACATTTTAACCCTTACACATTCACACACCGTACCCACGATCTTCAATCTTCTATTTCCTTAAAAAAATTTATTACATCTTTATTTTTCTAGTCAATTACATTTTTAACCTTCATATAAATTTCTCAATCCACACAACACAAATTTTATTACGAGTTGCAATGTCAGCAGTGAAGGAAAGGGCAACGTGAGTTGCTACCATGGCAAGAACGCAAATGGATTGGGGATGGAAACAAGAAGGGGATGGTGTCGGTCGGAGGGTAATGGCGGCAGAAAGAGATAGGATGGTTGACGGCAATGGTTGATGGCAGCAGTGGCTGCGGGGTAGAGTTAGGGTTAGGGTTATGGCTATGGTTATGGTTATGGTTATGGTTAGAGAAGATGAGGATATTTTGGGAATATTTAAAAATTGATAGTGTGTATTGAGTGAAAAATAAAAAATCAAAATTGGGTGTAGTGTGCAATGAGTAATTGGTACGGATTACGTAAGTGTGTATCATAGCTTTTTATCCTTTGTGGTCATTTTACATTAGGTTAATATTGTAATAAAAAATAAATTAATTAATGATGTGCCTTAAGATGAAAAGTGGTGTGTAAATAGAGGCACCCCTCTATCTAGCATCACATAATATATACATATATACACACCTAGAAATATATGTATTTGTGTGCATGTGTATAAAACAAAACCTAAGGTCATCTCTATCCTTAATTTAAGTAAAAACTTTATTTGATATGAATTAGACAAATTCAGATTTAAGCATAAATTTGAGTAAAACTTTCACTAGTGACTGAGTGATAAATTTGAGAGCCACAAAAAGCATCTCAAAAATTTTGCATAAACATTTGAGTCTCCCATAATTTGGAAAAAAAATTGGGTAAAACTCAATTTCATATAAAGTTTGAGTGAGCATGTTTTGAGTTATTTTTACCCAAATTTAAATTTGATATAATTTTGAGTGAAGTTTTTCTTTTTTATTTTTAATAATCCGACTAACTTACGGGCACCTCAATTAATCTTAGGACCAATTCTACCGTCCATTTAAAGTCAAGGCGAAGGCCTTGTCCTTTAACCCTGTATGGACATGGCCCTAAGGAGTTTATTGCTGGTAGTGGGTATTAAACTTGAGACCTAGAGGGAGCAAACCCTGACCCAAGTTTTGAGTCAAGGATTAGTGATGATATATATGAACCCACAAATGCAAACTGCATATTTTTATTATATGAGTTATAGATTGGGGATTGCATAAGAGTATTTGGAAATCTTTTATTCAAATCCTTACATGTATACTGATCATCCAAGCAATTGATTTTTTAAATCCATATATTTAAAATCTAAGGTTGTATTTGGAGGATATCATTCTTTATGGATAGATTGTGTTATTTACCTCCTTTTCGGCTTCGATTTCTAAAGGGTTTAAAGTGATTGGAGGATGGTGTGTGCTTTTGTAGATTGTGACTTTGACATGTTTATTATTTTTTCTTCTTTACTTGTGTTCTTCCTTTGGCAGATTACTTGTCCCTTCACCTTATTACTCTTTTTTTTTTTCTTTTTCTTTTTCTTTTTCTTTTTCTTTTCAATAATGCTCTCTCTTTTGTTGTCGATCCAACAAAAAACAAAATAAATAAATAAAATAAGTTGTACATTCTTTTGTAGAGTCCGTACTATAAATAATGTACAATCATTTTAAACTCATATATAGACAGCTGAGAACTAATCCCTAGAGGCCCTGAAGTTTAATGACTAGGAAAATCTCCAGCGGACCCTTAGGAGACTTGAACTCAAGACCTTATATCTAATCCTTAGGTATTTATCGCTCAGCCAACCCAAAGGGTTTAACAAAGACCCATATTTTAAATCTACGGATTGCAGATCCACTTCCAATTCCAAATCCAAATCTTAGTTTCCAAATTGGGAAAGCTAACAGACAACTAACATAGAGATTCTCATGCAAAGTTGAAGCATTTCACATCAAAAACTCATTTTTGACGAAAACATAAAAGTTAATAGTAACAAAGAAAATATGGGGTGTTTTGAAAAGATGGTTAAAAGCTGTTTTTTTACTTTTTTTTTAGCTTTTTTGTGAGAGAGGGAAGTGGGTAAAAAGCATGAGCCATTGGAGCACTCATAATTTGGAAGTTCAATTGGTATGCAATAATGTTTTGTGTTGCACAGTTGAGAATATATGTACATGTAGAATATTTAAGATGAGAAACACTCTTGTGCATACACATTGCATCTAAGTTTGTAGTACTCTTCAATCCGGCAAAGGGCAATGGCCGAATCTGTTGTCTCCTTTACTGTGAAAGGGCTTGGTGATTTAGTTATTGGTAAAGCAAAATTCTTGCATGGTGTCAGTAACCAAGCAGAGCAAATCTGAGCACACTTAAGGCAGATGCAGTGCTTCTTGAAATATGCAGATGCAAAACAAGATGAACAGGAGACGATCCGCAATTTGGTCACAGAAATTAGAGAAGTTGCTTATAATGCGGAGGCTGTTTTTGAACCTTTTGTCTTTGAAGTGGCATCAAGGAGGAGAGGAGGAGGTTTTCGAAATATCCTCATCAGATCTGTCATCATCTTGAATGAAGTTTTAGCCCGCTACAAGATTCGCTTTGAGATTGAAACTAGCAATATCACTATACTCATCTCAAGCTTACAAAGTTATGGCTTGATTGCTATAATGGAAAGAGAAGGTGGTTCAAGTTCTGTATGTCCTAGGCAACTTCAATTTCAGCGGTCTTATTCCCATGTTATTGAAGAAGATTTTGTTGGCTTTCAAGAAGACATGAAGA
Organism: Camellia japonica; assembly: GCA_030407325.1. NCBI lineage: Eukaryota > Viridiplantae > Streptophyta > Magnoliopsida > Ericales > Theaceae > Camellia > Camellia japonica. The sequence continues at coordinate 162,019,639 of JAPPVO010000031.1, read as the reverse complement.
CATTAATGAAACACTTGGTGAACGAAAGATGTCAGGTTGTTGCTATTTGTGGCATGGGTGGTCTAGGAAAGACCACCCTTGCTAAGAAGATATACCATCAAAAAGATATTTTTTTTTTTTTGATCGGCAAAAGAGAAGCTTTATTGATGAAAAAACATAACGAGTATGATAGCTTACATCAATAAAGAAGAGGGTGCAAAAAGCATCACAGTGAAACATTTAGATCCCAACTAGGTTGGCACCTAGACGCACACCTAATCATCTGCTAGCACACACTCGAGGCTCGAAGTTAGTGAGAGAGCAACATTCAGAGCGGAACACAACAAAACAGAAACAGAAAACAAAAAAGCAACGGAAACAGAACCACTCCTCTGCTGAAACATGACAGTGATACAGAGCATCCTTGCTGCCAATTTTGAAACCCAACAATGCTACTGACCCAGTTTGATGGCAACAAGGCTTAACAGCTAAAGCATGACAGACCATAGCTGCAGCTTAACACCTATTGCATACTTGAACCAGAAGCTGAAAACCAAATTATAATGCATACTTGAACCTTTGCCATCAGAGCATCCTTGCTGCCAATTTTGAATCCCAACAATGCTACTGACTAGAACCTTTGCCATCAGGCCAAAATCCCACACAATACACATGAAGCATGATATCAGATCAGACACATCAGCCCAGAATCACACACAAAGAAGCAAGCAGTAGCCCATAGAACATACCCATCAAATGCACAAAGCTGTAGCTGAAAACCAAAACAGCATTACTGTCCGTCAGATCAGCAGTGAACATACCTTCATGCTCACCATAACATATTAGAAGTCACTCGAAATTTCAAGCTCAGCATAGCCATGCTCACTCTCCATACCACCAACAAACCCTGCCAGATTTGGAGATGTAGAACCAGGACAGCAGAGCAGAAATCCAAGGAGACCAACAGCAGACCAAAGGCAAGGCACCAGCCCACCCACACACAGCAGAGAACATTAGCAACAGCAGATCCTTAGCAGAACCACACCACCACATCCTAGTGCAGTAGTACACTTGAGGCATGATGGACAGACCAGCAGAGATCCTACCCAGCAGAGCCATGCTCACCCTCCAGATCTGAGACAGCAGATCATACCCAGCAGAGCCTTGCTCACCCTCTAGTTCTGAGACAATGCTTGACTTGTGGCAGATTAAAGATCAAGTCATTAATAGAGTACTCCACCTGGATTGGCGACGCTTTAAGCCACATGGCTACTCGCACCTTCACAATTTCACACAAATCCTCCAAGTTTGGTTGAGATCCGTTAAAAATGCAATCGTTTCTATGCTTCCAAGTAGACCAAAGGATAGCTAGATGTAGAACCATCCAAATTTTCTTTTCCAGCTTTTTCAATCTACAGCCAAGCCACCACTGCATCAAACCATTCACCTAACCTGGGATTACCCACTGCACACCCCACCATCTCATGATGTTGGACCATACCAGCCATACAAAAGGACAAAAGAGTAGAATGTGCTCTACTGTTTCAATCTCATTTTGACAAAAAACACAAGCCAGATTAGCACTGCCATCTAAGATCCCAAGCCTATGGAGAAAACTAGAGGTCTTAACCTTGCCGAGCCAAGCCAACCATCCAAAGAATTGCACTTTGGGAGGGGCGAAATTGTTCCAGATTGAGTCCGCCACTACTTTTACCGACCCCGGCAGTGATTCACTCCAATTGTAGGCTGAGGCAACACTGAAAACCTCAGAAGGATCTACCCTCCATTTTAGCTCATCTGGTTTGTTGTTACAAAATGCTGGAGCATTGCGAAGCAAGTGGGATAATCTTTGAACTTCTTCCTCTTCCCAGGCCAACAGGGATCTTCTAAAGTGCAAAATCCACCCACTAACACCCAACCGTTGCTCAAAAAAACCCTTTACCACACCATATTTATCAGTAGATAAAGAAAAAAGGCGAGGGAATTCATCCATTAGACACACATTACCCACCCACTTATCCCTCCAAAATTGAATTCTCCTTCCATCTCCCAGAGCAATCTGAGAGTTATTGGTATAGAAGCTATGCAGCTCGGAATTGGACACAACAACAGAGGTGATATCAGACCAAATTTTGGATCCTCTGCCTACAATGTTTGGAAACCATCTTCCATCCCTAACATCATACTTCTGACAGATCACTTCTTTCCAAAGCGTTTGATTCTCAGCACCAAACCGCCACCACCATTTCAACAGGAGGCAATGATTGAAGAAAGTCAACTTCCTCAAGCCTAAACCACCTAGATTCTTATTCTTTGTTACCACCTCCCATCGAACCATGTGAATTTTTCTCCTGAGATCTGAACCACCCCACAAGAATGCTGATTGCATTCTCTCAATCTCCTTGGCCACCCCAGTAGGAATCTTAAACAGTGATAGGTAATAAATCGGCAAGTTGGACATAACAGATTTGATTAGAGTTAAACGCCCAGCAAAAGATAGAAGCCTTCTCTTCCAGGATGCCAATTTCTGTTTAAACTTATCAAGAACGGGTTTCCAAGTGCTTCTCCTACTTGGATTGGCCCCCAATGGAAGCCCCAAATATTGAATAGGCAGTTTTTTATGCAAGCAATTAAGATTAGCAGCAAATTCATGCACCAACCCATCATCCACCCCAATACCACAGATAACGCTCTTATGGTAGTTAATTTTCAATCCTGAGGAAATCTCGAAGCATCTTAAGATGCTTTTAATGTTGCTCACCTCTCTCCTATTAGCTTCACAGAACAAAATTGTGTCGTCCGCAAATTGCAAATGCGTTACTCTTAACCCATTTGAACCCACCTCTGCCCCTTTTATGATGTCCAACTCCTTGGCTCTACTCAGCAAAATGTTGAGGCCCTCCGCGACAATATTGAAGAGAAATGGTGACAACGGGTCGCCCTGTCTAAGACCTCTTTGGGGACAGAACTCAGCAGTTGGAGACCCATTAACCAAAACAGAAATCTTGGCCGAGGAGACACACACTTTCATCCAGCGGACCCAACGAGATCCAAAGCCAAACTTGGAGAGCATATCAAATAAAAACTCCCAATTAATGGAGTCATAGGCCTTTTCAAAATCCAATTTAAGCACCAAGCCTTTTTTGATCGATTTGCTTGGGTCTGTGTATCTCAGCAATGGCAAAGAAAAGATATTTTGGAAGGGATTTTTGCTAAACTTGTACCAAAGCGGAAAGATCAAATCATAAATATGAGAGATGAAGAGCTTGTCAAGAAACTCTACCAAATCCAACAGGAGAAAAAAATGCCTAGTGGTTTTTTTTTTTTTATCAGCAAAAAAGAAACTTTATTGATGAAATGAACAAGTACAAGGTACAAGACAAAAAATATCAATAAAGGAAAGGGAAGTGCAAAAACATCACAGTGAGCTAAATGATCCCAACTAGGTTGGACCACAGAGCTCACCCTATCATTTGCTAGCACCCCAAAGTTGGTGAGAGACCAACGAAAAAAAAAAGAAAGAAGACATTTGGTCATCATATGCTTGGAATAGTCTAAGAGCTACCTTCCCACGAGGAAGTTTGGGCAGTAAAATATTGCTTACAACTCGTAATAAAGAAGTGGCTATGCACATAGATCCAACTTATTTCCTCCATGAACCAAACTGCTTAAATGAAGAAGAGAGTTGGGAGCTATTTCAGAAGAAGGTATTCTCAAAAAGAGATTGTACAGGTTAGTTTATTGCCAATTTACATTTGATGTCTAGTGATATGTAACTTTCTTTCTTTCTTTCTTTCTTTTTAGAGCAACCTATGCTACTTCTTACCTACCCAATTTTGTTGGACTTATAATTGGTAATTTTGAGTTTAAAGCACAAAATTGTAGGGAAAAAATACAGTCAAAAGAGGATTTTTTTCATGTTGCTACCATATTAAGTGCTTTGATTTGGCAATTAAACTCTTGAAGTAACTTTTTGTTCGTCGCACAAGGACACACCTTTGTTCTTTGACAAAAATGGCCTCAATTACCCAAGTGTGCCTCTCGAAATCCTGCTGATCATCTTTTGATATCAACAAACTTTTTAGGAGCTTTCCATTGTGTGTTTTACATTAAAACTTTAAAATCTCATAACTTGAATTATGTTATCCTATTTTAAATGAAATTTGTATTTTTAGATTCATCTTTATGAAATCTTTAAAAAAAACCTTAATGTTTATGGTGTTCAAATTTCAAAAGGCCATAACTTTGCACTTAGTGGTCCATTGTGGATGAATTTTTTTGATTCTATGTATTTTTTCAAGATCTATTCAAATGAAACAGCTAAAGGCAGTTTTAGGTGGTTATTTCTGTAAAATAAAATAAAAAAATTTTTTTTTTTTTTTTGGTCTTTGAATTTGAATTTTCTCGAATAAATCATGAAACATAAGACAGAAAAATTATGTCATCCAATCCATAAGGTGGGTCAAGTGCACGTTCCATTATGCTGAACTATAGTTTGCATGATACCAAATACATGGTTTACTTGCCATGGATTACCTTGGCTTTGGCTTGCCTCAAATTAATTTAAAAATGGGATAGATACATCTACCTACTATTTTATTTTTATTTTTCCTTCTAGAATTGCATATTCAATATGAATCTTGTTTTAAAGATCTCAAAAAGACAAATCCAAAAATATCAATTTTATTAAAAATGTATTTATATATATATATAGTTGAAGTTATAGCATTTTAAAATTTTTTAGTACAAATACACATAAAGGGGCAAAGATGTCATAAATTGTCCTTACCACCACATGTTTGGACTTTACCAACCAACAAATGTCATGCATGTGTCGTTATAACCAACAAAGATAAATTCTTGAACCTCTGCCACATAACAGTCTACAACGTGGACTTTTGGCCAATTTTCCCTAACTTCTTTGCATTGATTTGCTGTTAGGGTAGAACCCTAATTTATAGAGATTGAGCCGCAAGAAAAGGAAAACTGCTAATTGTCCCAAAAAAAAAAAAAAAGAAGGAAAAAGTTTGTGTCAAGTAAATAATTATTCCCTAACCTACCAATGAGTGTACCCAAGAGATTAGTTCACAGTACCTTTGAGATTGATCAAGAGTCTTAAAAAATAAAACAAAAGACTAAAACCGCTTGGTTCTGCCTAGCATTGTCTCGTTTGAGCTTCATCTTAGGACTTTCCCATGTACTTCCATCAGAGTTGATACCCCGGAAACTATTATGGTGAGGTTAGGGCAAGAAATTAAAATTGAGGTCTACGAATTAAGATCTCCTTCTCATATGTGAAATACCCAAACCGATGTCTTCCCCGGTTGCCTGGTATAATAAAGGAGGCCCCTTGAGACTTGGTGCATGACTATAGTGTAGCCTAATTGTTACGTTATAGTCCTTGCTGGGAGTCTAGGACATGGGGATCGTGTGGCTTGGCCGCTAATACTAAGATCAAGGGATTGCCCAAGTTCTATTAACCTCTTATCCTCAACCTATTTAGAGACTTGTAGTATCTTTGTCTCAATCTGATTATTGGGAGGGAATCTTTCCATGTGATCCCCGAGACGTGGCATCAGAAAATTGTGAGCCTTGAATTGAAGGACATGGAAAGAATTGAAGGGGGTGGAAGAGAAGGGGTTTGATGGACTCCAGCTGGGGGGACATAATAGAGATCTAAAGGTTGTTTATGAAGATTCTTTCATGGAATGTTAGAGGGCTGGGGAGGAGGGAGAAAAGAGGTAAAGTGAAAAAGCTCCTGAAGGAGAGGGATATAGATGTTGCGTTGTTCCAAGAAACTAAAAAGGCAGAATTCACAGAGGATGAGGTTAGATCTGTGTGGGTCAGAGACAAAATGGAGTTTATGGTGGTTGATGCTGTAGGCTCTGCTGGGGGATTACTGTGTATATGGGATCCAAATGTTTTCCAACTAACAGAGTGCTGTAGTAATAGAAGATTCATCTTATTATCAGGTACCCTTTTTAACCAATTTAATTGTGCTATATTAAATATTTATGCTCCTAATGATGTGGGCTCAAGGGGGAATCTGTGGGACTGTCTATTGAAATTGAAGGAAGAATTCCAAAATCCTTGGTGCTTAGGAGGGGACTTCAATGAGATTAGGCAGTTTGGGGATCGGAGAGGATGCTCTCGGAGAGATAGGGGAATGAAAGAATTTAATGAGTTCGTTGACAAGTGTGAGGTATCTGAGCTACCATTACTTGGGAGGAGATTCACTTGGTGCAATTCTTGTGGTGGTGAAAGGTGGAGCAAAATTGATCGAATTTTTGTGGATCCTAAATGGCTTGAGATATTTAACCTGAAGCTATGGGGTCTACCAAGACTGGTATCTGATCACTGTCCTCTTCTTATGATGGAGGATGAGAGGGACTGGGGTCCAAAGCCCTTTCGGGTCCTGAATGCTTGGTTTTTGCATACAAATTTTCAGAATTTCTGGGAGTCAAAGTGGAAGGAGTCCAGGGTTGAAGGTTGGGCTGGTTTTATTCTTATGCAGAAGTTGAAGATCTTGAAAAATGGCTTGAGAAGTTGGAATGTTGAGGTTTTTGGTAATGTTGTAAACAAATTGAAGACTGCAGAGGGTGAACTTCACACAATTGATTTACTGGCTGAGACTAGAGACCTTGATTCTGATGAAAAAGGGAGGAGAAGTGAAGTTAGAGCTGAAATGTGGAGATTGAGTAGGATGGTGGAGTGGCTATGGCTGCAAAAGTCTAGGCTTAACTGGGCGATGAAAGGAGACAAGAATACAAGGTTTTTTCATGTAGTCACAAAGAGCAGAACAACAAGAAATGAATTACATTCCATTACAGAAGGGGAAGTGGTGTATGAGGAGCCGAGGCAAGTGAAGAGTAAGGTGCTGGAATATTTCAAAAACCAGTATACAGAATTGTGGCCAGAAAGACCTGTATTGGGGGGTCATTTTCCATCAGCAGCTGGTACTGTGAGGTTTGCTATGTTGGAAACAGCATTTTCTGAAGCAGAGATTAAACTAGTTGTGATGGAGTGTGATGGTAACAAAGCACCCGGACCTGATGGCTTTAATATGTTGTGCTTTCAGAAGTTTTGGAAGGTCATGAAGGATGAGGTCGTTAATTTTGTGAATGAATTCCATAGGAATGGTAGACTGGTAAAAGGCATTAACAGCTCTTTCATAACCCTCATCCCCAAGAGGGACAATCCGTCTGGCCTATCTGACTATAGACCTATCAGTTTGGTGGGCTCAGTCTACAAAATCATAGCAAAACTTTTGGCAAATAGACTCAAATCTGTTTTGCCACATATTATTAGCGAGCCGCAGTCTGCGTTCCTTAGTGGTAGGAATATTTTAGATGGTGTGCTGATGGCAAATGAGGTTGTGGATGGCTGGAAAGAGCCAAGAGGAAGGGAGTCCTTATTAAGTTGGATTTTGAAAAGGCGTATGACTCCATTAATTGGGGTTTCCTCTTCTCTATGATGTCTAAGTTCGGGTTTGGCGCTAAGTGGATCAACTGGATAAAGGAGTGTGTAACAACGATAAGAGTCTCAGTGCTTGTAAATGGATCCCCTACTGAAGAGTTTAGCCCGCAGAGGGGTCTAAGACAAGGGGATCCACTGTCTCCCTTTCTGTTTAATATAGTTGCGGAGGGCTTACATCTTTTGTTGAGCAGAGCGTGTGGGCTAAACCTAATTAAAGGGGTGAAGGTAGGAAGTGAGGGTGTGGTGTTGACTCATTTACAGTTTGCAGATGATTCACTATTGTTTTGTGAAGCTGAGGTGGAGGAGGTGAGAAAATTGAAAAGGGTTCTAAGATGCTTTGAAATCTTGTCTGGCCTAAAAATAAATTTTCATAAGAGCGTTGTATGTGGTGTGGGAGTCTCTGTGGAAAGTCTGAATGATATGGCTACAATTTTGCATTGTAAAACTCAAGCACTGCCAATTACCTATCTTGGGTTGCCATTAGGTGCTAATCCAAGGAAGAAAGCTACTTGGAAACCAGTTGTGGACAAAGTCAAAAGTAAATTGGCTGGATGGAAGAGGAAGATGCTGTCTGTTGCGGGGAGACTCACACTGATTAAAGCAGTAACTTCAGCCTTGCCGGTTTATTATTTATCTTTATTCAAGATGCCTGAAGGGGTTGCTTCAGAATTGGATAAGATTCAAGCTAGATTTTTGTGGGGTGGCTCTGATCAGGGAAGGAAAATCCATATGATTAAATGGAAGGATCTGTCTAAAAGAGTGGACCAAGGTGGTTTGGGTATTAGGCAGTTGAGGACTGTAAATAATTGCCTGCTTATGAAATGGTGGTGGAGGTTTGGTTGTGAAAAGGATGCCCTCTGGAAACGAGTTATATGCAGCAAATACAAGATGGAGGTGGGTGGTTGGATTCCGTCACTAACACCATCCATTAGCCACTCAGCAGTGTGGAAGGGGATCATCTCTGTTGCTGAACAGTGCAATCGCTTAACAGAGCTCTATCTGAATAATTTTCACTTGAAGGTTGGGGATGGGGTGAGGATTCGGTTTTGGACTGATATATGGTGTCATTCTACTTGCTTGAAGGATGAATTCCCAACACTGTATAGGTTATCTTTGGAGAAATAGGAGACCTTGAGTGGTATAGTTGACAAGAAAATCATAGCAGGTGGCTGGGTTCTGGTCTTTAGAAGGGAGCTGTATGATTGGGAGAAGCTGGAGCTGGACAGATTAATTACTATGCTACTGGCAGCCCCAGATCTGTGTCCTGAGAGCCCTGATCAGCCTGCATGGTCAGCCTCTTCTCATGGGACTCTTAGGGTATCAGAGCTGTATAAGTTTGCTGTGGACACTGATGGTGGCTCTCTGAGCATAACGAGGTTGATATGGCTTAAGTATATCCCCCCTAAGGTACAGGTCTTTGGGTGGTTTGCATGGAAAAAAAGATTGAAGACTAAGGAGTTCTTACAGAAGTTGGGTGTGATTAATCAAGGTGCATCTACAGCGTGTGTATTCTGTGGCTGTGAGGGTGAATCAGTGAATCATGTATTACTTTGGTGTCCCTTTGTGTGGAAGATATGGGCTGAAATGCTAAATTGGTGGGACGTCCAAGCTGTTATACCAGGTTCTGTGGAAAGCCTTCTCATGTGGTGGGCTGGAGGGAAGTGGAGGAAGGTAGAAAAGAAGATTTGGAGAGTAATTCCCTTGGCAGTAATGTGGTCAATCTGGAAATGCAGAAACGAGTGTGTGTTTAGAGCATCTAGCCCAAATCTGGAGGACCTCTGTGATCTAATCAAGTATAGGATTGCTTTTTGGGTAAAATCACACCTCTCAGATGTACATTTTTCAGTGCAGGAACTTGTCTTCCAGTTGAGGCAAGTTAGAAAGTGTCTGGGGGGATCCATGGTAGTTTTGTGATAGTGGCTGGTCTGTCGGTCTGTGAAGGTTGTGTTTGTCATATAGGTTGCAGCAGTAAATTGGGCTTTGCTCAGTTTTGGGTTTAGCAATTTGCGTGGCTTCTTGAAGTTGTTTGCTGCTACTGGCTTCTGCAAACTGCATAATGCAGGTTGGTTTGCTCCTGCAGTGGTAGTGTATTTTGCTGGGTTCATCTGCAATGGTAGTGTGTCTGTAATGGTAGTGGGTCTGCATATTGTTGGTTGAAGCTTAATACGGGTACAATCTGTAGATGTTGCATTGGTAGTGTTTGACTGCAAAGCTCTGTTGAGTGGTGGTCCAGCAGCAGCAGCTGGTTTTGACCCAAAAGGGTGTATGTTTAACTCTTAACATCAGCAGCTGGTTTTGAGCCACAAGTGTGTATGCTAATCTATTATCACTCTCAAGGTTAGAATTAGGTTCTATTAATGCCTCTGTTTTGGCTGAATTTTGCTGCAGTGTCACAACTTCTGGGTGTTTTGGTGTTGCTTCTTGGTTTTTTTCCTCTTTCTTTCTCTTTGTTGGTTTCTCACCAACTGGCGCTTGGGGCTTTTCAGACCCAAGCTCCTCTTTATTGATGTAACCTTCATTCCTTGAATGTTTTTTCAATAAAGATTTTCTTTGCCGATCAAAAAAAAAAAAAAAAAATTGATCATTTGGCCCCCAAGCAAGTCAATAGCGCCCGTGAATAGGCTACCCCTCCAATGGCTCAAATAATCCAAAACTTAAATATTAATTTTTGCACTAAAAAATAGGACAATGTTTTTTTGTTCAATAGAAGTTATGCACTAAGAAATTCTTGTAATGTGTCATGAGTGTTGAAAGCTTAATTGCTGAAATTTAAAACCTAAAGATCATTTGTTTAAAACAAATTCTGAAAATCAAAATTTTCCAAATTATATATAGCATAATTGATTTCGAATTTCTTTGACTTCAAAAGTTCATACATTTTCGAAGTAAAATTGGTAGCCTACCTTGTATTGTTAAATGCAATTAGTAAATGATTTACTAAAAGTTTCATATTTAAGCATTCAATGAGGTTATTAAATAAAACCTAATTTATGAGAAATGAAAGACACATGATGTCCAACAAAATTATTTTTTATCAATTATAATCTTTTCAAATTTCTAATTTCTATTTGTGATGTGCACAAGTCAACAAATACTTAGCAGATTTTTTCCACATGTTTAAGAAAATTCAGTAAGAAAGAAATAGAAAATCATCATTTTTACATGAAATGTCTTTTCCAATGTGCAATATTTTGTCACATTCCATTCATTAAATCGTACAAGTGAAGGTATTGTAGTTATAAAGGAGTTCTTCAATTTTATTTGTAACTACAAATCTTCTCTTTGTTCCTTTTGTAGACTTCAAAGTTGATGTCAAGATGGAGATGTTAGTGAGGGAAATGATTGAACGTTGTGGGGGTTTACTGCTAGCCATTGTTGTGCTAGGTGGAATCTTAGTGACAAAACATACTTCGAGTGAGTGGGAGATGGTTCATTAATTCTAAGGAGGGGCAGAAGCATTGGACAACAACACAGAGGAGTAATGGAGGTGTTGGCTCTTAGTTTTCATGACTTGCCATATCAGTTGAAGGCATGTTTTCTTTGTTTGGGAAATTACCCAGAAGACGTTGAGATACAAGCAGAGAAATTATACCAACTGTGGATGGCTGAAGGTATTAAATTTACCATCATCATTTGAGGATATGCAAAAAGGGGAAGAAGAAACAATGATGGACGTTGCAGAGTGTTATTTGGATGAATTGGCTCAAAGGTGCAGATAGAAGAGTACCCAACAATCAGGTCCCAAGGATGGTTCAAATCATGCAAGCTTCATGACCTTGTACGTTACCTATGTTTGTTAAGGATTGAAGAGGAAAATTTTCTTAAGGTCATTGATTTGAAGAGGCATAGAAATGAAAAACAACTAGTGGAATATTCCCATACTCCTCCTTCACTATTGTCATATCGCAGTAGTCAAATACACAGACTTGCCATTATCTTTGACAAGAATGTTGATGGAGGCCTTTCCCTCAAACCAAAAAAAAAAATTCAACACATTCGGTCAGTTGTATTGTCCTATGGAGGAAACTGCGGCCATCGACTATGGGAACAAATCAAACCCCGAATTTTCAGCCATTTCAAATTGCTGAAAGTTTTAGATCTGGAAGCAATAGGACATCGCTTTTTTAGTAATTATGATCTGAAGTTACCAAAAAAAATAGGAAATCTCATCCACTTGAGATACTTGGGTTTAAGATATTCATGGTTTAACCAGTTGCCATCATCAATAGGCAAGTTGAGGTATTTGCAGACCCTTGATCTGAGGATGCTTGAACACCGTGCATACCAAATGTACTATGGAAACTGGAACTACTGCAACATCTTTATCTTCCCCAATCCTTACAAACAAAAAATGGTGACATATTTCGATTGGATGGGTTGCTCAACATAGAGATGCTAGAAAACTTCCATGCATATTATTGTGATGTTAAGACCTCTCCAAATTAACCAATCTCTGACAACTAAGAGAAGCAAGAATGTGGGGGAGACATGAGGATATCATCAACTATCTCTTCAGCATCAGCAACCCAAATCAACGGCTCCTCCGCCACTCTTCCTTTTGTATTGGTGACTTCGATGTTTTCTCTGAGTCGTCAACTCTTCTGACAGAATTATCAGGGTGTCACCATCTTCACAAACTGGATATACAGGGGCCTATACGAGTGTTAGCACCACCTGCCGACCATTTGTGGGGGAAAAAATGGTTTGCTCTGCAAGAGGATTCCCTCAATTAAAATATCTAGAACTCAAAGGTTTGCACAACTTATACTATGTTTGGTTGGGGATTTGAGGAGAGATTTGAAAGAGGAAATGAAAAAGGTATGTGAAATGTGAATAAAATACACCTATATTTTACTTAGTTTCACACACCTTTTTCTTTTCCTTTCCAAATCCCTCTCTAAATCCTCCAACCAAACACAGCATTAGAGACATGGAGGGTAGATGAAGGGGCCATGCCCAATCTTTCTTCTTTAGAAATTCGAAGTTGCAAGAAGTTGAAGATGCTTGCAGATGAATTGAGATTCTTCTTTCCTCAAGTGCGAGTGCTGATTGACGAGATGTCTAATGAATGTCGTTACTTCTGGCCGATCCGTCCCTCTCTCTCTCTCTTCCATTCCCTCTCCCCTTACCATGTTCCTCTGTCTTCAACTATTTGCATTTTATTGTCTCGAGTACACACTAAAACATAGTTATATAATAAACTCGATTACTTATACATATTTGTCAGGTATATCTCTAACTAGGCATATAGGACACACAACACATACCCTTACAAGTGTTTCCAAAATGGATACTCTACAAATTTATAAGAATCCATATAACATAGGCGGATGCAAAATATCTAATAAAAAAAATATAGAAACCTAGAATCCAAATGTAGGTGCAGTATTTGTATTTGGTAATAATTAAAATTAACAATAAGATGAGCCGTCAAAAGACAAGTATAGGTCATCAACTATCAACTTCAAAGTTTCTTTTTTCACAATTGGTAGGAGGGAAAAGGGGCAAGGGGATGGACTTGGGTACTAGTGTCGGATGCGAGTTATGTGTCAAAGCGGTGGACACAACAAAATATTCATAGTTCTTAATATACTTCTTTATTTATGATGCTAAAATGGTGTTCATAAGGTGTCATGGAAATTTTCTCGCATAATATGGGGGGTTTAGTATAATTTCATGGTTAACTTGAATTACTACATGAGTAATGCTAGAGACCCCAAAAATTCTACTGTGAGACATTTGGTAGAATTTTTGGGGTCTCTAGCATTTTTTTTTACTACATACGCTTATTAAGTTGTCCAACTACAAATACCAGATATATATCTCGTATCCTCACCCAAGTGTTGAGTGTCCTATACTCTATACAATTAGAAGAGACCATGTAACATAGTACAATAGTGAGACGCAAACTTGGGCATCATGCCCGGTATGTATCTGGGCAACCTCTTGGTCTCCAACTTTAGAGTTCATACCACAAACTTTTAACTTCCTAGTCACAAAACATTCATATGCACTGCAAATTGATCAGCTACTAATAGACTCCATCACAACTAGTATTTAAGCTAAGACCTATACCCTCATTAACAATCTAGACTCTAAATCATACACTTAATGAATCTATCACCACTAAAGGAAGATAACCTAGGATTCAAGTAATTCTTTTTCATGCTCGAGCATTATTTTTTAAAAGGAAAAAAAAAATGGAGAGAGAGAGAGAGAGAGAGAGAGAGTTATAGACATTCTGCCTTTCAAGAAAATAGGGAAAAATGAGAACTCATACAAATTTTTTTCCCACTAATCCCCAAGAAAAACAAAGTTCTAGCTCATCTAAACACAATTATTCCAAACTTAGTTGACAACTTTAACTTTGAGATTTTTCCAAACAAATGAAAAATCCCATATATTGCCAACAAAATGACAAGCTAATGCTCATACTGTTTCCTATTATTTCTACTCAAAACAACCAACATTTTTCTTTTCATAACAAGAAAAAAAATATTACAAAAAATAAGTCACATATTTGTGGACTATTTTCTTTGCACCACTGCAGCATTCAACCATTCCAACAATCCAATGCAACCCTCAAATCAGCATAAGAAACATGAGAGGAAAGAACAAAACAAACAACGTAAATATTACATTTCATAAAAGACTTTTAATAACAATTTTAGTACGGATTTTCGTCAAAGATATGTCAATTAAAACAACCTGAATTTTCCTCTTTCTTTGAAGTTATCTCAGTGAAAAATCAAGATTATCAATTGTATAATGCAAAGGTTTTTATTTTCTAGCCATGCTATCTAATTTTTAATAGTAAAAGTTTCATAGCTAGCCAAATAGGTGAATAGGCACAGTCGAGTAGAAGTTCAAGATGCTAATTGCTCAATCGTTAAGAGTCCTTACTATTTACAAGATCAATGCAATCTTCACTTATTCACATATGAATTTGCAGCTAAGCTTTGCAAAAATTCACTATTACGTGCATGCATACACAGAGAGATAAAAAGCTAGGGGAGCATGACTAAGTAGAGCTCTTTTTTACCTCACAATCCAAATCTTATTAATGTTCTCAATTTCCTAGATTTTCTTTCTAACCAAACAAAAACATTAAAATTTGTGACAACCAATTTGACTTGAACCATGTAACATTTCCCTTCAGGAATACATAGGTACCTATCTAACTATGGTACATGGACACAAGTTGGTTGGGCATTGTACAAGTTTCCAGTTCATCCAATCCTCATGTCCATAATAGTCATATTTGCTTAATTCTCCCTCTGTTTCAAATTGTTGGTCCATTTTCGCCGCTGTGCCCTTTATTCAAATTTTTTTTACAAATTAAAATATCTCAATTAGTTTTTTGTGAATAAAGTCTACAAAATCATTGAAAAATGAATAAATTAAAAAGAGTTAATTACATTTTAAAACCTAGTAGTTTGATCCTAATTTAATTTTACTTTGATCCCTATAATTTCAAATTGAACAATTTTATCTTTACACTTTAAATCTAGTTTCAATTTTAATTCTAACCAAAACTTATTAAATTCTAGAAACAAAAAAGCAACAGAAGACACAAAACTAAAGCTGTTTTTCAATGGCAATAATAATAAATCATAAATATAAAGAAAGAGGAAAAAAAGGGTAGTGAGGACCTGTGATTCCATGGAGATGTTTGGAACCCTAGATTCAGATGAGGAAAGCAGCAAAAGAGCGAAGCTTCAAAGTGTGAATCTTTTGGAGGAAGACTATAATGCAAGTTAAAAAAGTTAGTGTCTTTTCGATTAATAAAATAAATGAAAATCTTTCTGTTTTTGGATTTTTCAAAAAAGTTTTGGACTTTTCAAACTGAATTTTTTGTAATATTTTAATTAAGAATATTTAAAAATTTTACTAAATTTATTGAATTAAAAAATATAAATTAAGCACATTTTGGTAATTTTTTGTATTTATTGAATTCTTTTTAGATTTTTTCACAAATTTATTAATATATTTAGATATGCCTGTATTTAAAAGTAAAAAATAAAAAACATTGTCTATAATATGAAGGAAAAAATTACTAAAAACAGAAAAATACAAAAATAAAACTTAAAAACATTTTTGAAAACTCAACCACATAAAATGATTATAGGGCGTTAGAGATTTTCCAATCCTTTATCAATTTTTTCATCTAATTTGATTCAAAATTTGAGTAAAAAACTTTTGATTCAAAATTTGAGTAAAAAACTTGATTTGAATAATCCTTTATCAATTTTTTCATCTAATTTGATTCAAAATTTGAGTAAAAAACTTGATTTGATTTAAATTACTTCAGTTCTCTCATCAAATTTTCGTAAAAATTTAAATTTCTGTTCTTATTATTCCAAATGTATCCTTTCAAATCAAATTTGATAATAATAAAATATATATATATATATATATATATATTTCTCTTGATTTGATGAACATTTAATGAATGTGTTAGAACTTAGAACCATCATCTATTTTTTTTAATATCTATTTTCATTTCAAATTTGAGAAAAAATTGAGTTTGATATGATATGAACTACTGCAACCTTTCATCAAACTTATATCAAAATGTTTTTAAAAATTCCACTCTTATCCCAAACTTATCTTTTCATCAATTATAACAAGTTAAGGACCTTATTTGTAAATACATAAAATTTCATTTTTCAATCCACACGACTAAATGATACCTCTACACTATAGCTAGTCTGTGTAACCAAATCTAAATGAACCTCATTTTGTCAACAAAGAGCAATACGCTCGAGTGGTCGAATGGAGACAAACATCAACGCAAAAGAACTAAACTTCAAAATGCCAAATTCAAACCTTTTTTTTTTATAAATAAAAAATGCCAAATTCAAACCTACTATTGTTCCATAGCCCTTTTAGTTGGGCTTTTTAACTTTTTGACTAATTTAGTCTGACTAATTAGCTCCATTTAGGAAGAATTTTTTTACTTTTTTGTGAAAAAAAAATAATAATAAAATAATTATAACTTGAATGTGACATTTTGTCTTATTGACTTATTTAGTCTATTTTATCTTTTTGTACTTTTTTAATCCCAACCTAAACCCAACTCACTTGCCAAATGACAACAAAGTCACGCATAAAAGTAACTTTGAATGAGGGTATGAGTCGCTTCAACGTGATATAATACTAAAATAATAGGAATTTGCAATTGAGTCTGAAGCCACCATATTAAGCCATTGAGAACAATTTAGTTTATATTGAAACCTTCATTATAGAAAAGTTCCAATCATACCCTGATTTCAACTAGGACACATGTCAATACAATTGCAGAGATTCAAATCTTGGAAGAACTTTGATGACCAATGAGTATGCTACACATTTAATATGGACACAAAACTATCTTGCATACTTGTGTAAATTTCATACATATTTGTTAACATTGGTTGTTACATCTGATATACTGGGAATGAAAATCTAGAGATGATAATGATTATGATCAAAACCATACACACACCAACAATCAATGCTCAAAGTTACTTCTTATAAAGGGAAGCAGAAAGATTTCTTCTTAGGTTCAAATTTCAGAGCAAGGTTCGAAATCAGTTATTTGAAACATGAAAGATATGAAATTTAATCATTACCACTTTCTTTGTTTCAAATAGCTGTTGATCTGTAGACAAACTTCTGCCATGATCGTCCCATTAGTTAAAACAACATCTTTACGTTCTCCTGTCGTTCCACTTGTATACATTATCGTGCAGATGTCAGATCGAGGAAATTCTCAATCCAAACTTCCCTGAAAAAGATAGATAAACAGGGTAAGATGACAACAAAGAATGTACTACTTGAGCTGTAAATAAAGCATTGATGTGAAGGTCTTACCAATAGAGCAAATTCTTTCCAAGAGAAGCAAGACAGGTCTTCAGCTTCCTTCTTTTGCATGCTGGAAATCTCCCAAAGCTGGCAATAGCTTAACAAAAGAATAAGCTGTTTTTAGTTCACTACCGGAATGTACAATTAAGTATTAGTCATTCTAAAAAAATTACGCTTACAAGTTATGACTTACTTTTTAGATGTGAAGTACACCTTCGAAGGCATGTTGGCATCTGCACAAGGTAAAATTAAGTATTATAAAGAAGAATATTATGAGTTAATGACCCAACTTTCTTTGTGTTTATTTTCATCAAACTAGTTTCTATTTTTTCGAGGGGAAAAAAAACAGAAAATAGATTATGAAAAGTCAACCAAACAGGATGAATACCACTTATCTTGCTAATCAAGAATCAAAGCCTAATACAATGAAGCACTCAAGATCCAGGATTGAACTTCTGGAGATAGTAGAATTGGAATTGAAAACAATGAAGCAATGTGGATAATCAAACAAATAGAAAGATATCTATTCATGAAGTAAAGTCTAGAATCGAACTCGAGCTCAGTACACTATTTATTTCTAGGGTTGATACCTCTTCATTAGATTGCTTAATGGAGTATTACAAATTCACTATTCAGATATCAAAAGATCAATTGATGTTTCAGATGGTTCAGTTGTTTGCTCACAGGTGAAGTAGTGAATGATTTGCAACCTATGAAGCACATGTACAAATATTGGTACTGGTATGGTACAGGTATGTCGAAATGGTAAAATCTAAAAAAAGTACTGTAATGGTGTGGCTAGATACGTTTGTAAAAGAATATTTATTTTTAATTTGAATAATGAAAAAAATAGTTAAATGATTTAGTTGATTAAGATTCAACCTACAATTTATATTTAATGCCAAAAGTAAGGTATAGATCAAAATTAAATGTCATTATATTAAATAACTTACAAATCAAAACTTAATTTTAAAATAAAAAATTATTCATCCACACAATTTTCTCCCCCTAATGTGTTTATGACTGTTAAGAAAATGATTCTGACCAGCAAGAAATCATTTTCTTACCGATCAAAAACATATTCGGGGGTGATTCGGGAGGAAAAATTGTGTGAATGTAGCATTGCTGTTATGCTATAAAAATAAAATAAAATAATTAAAAATTAAAAAGAAAGAGTAGTCTAACTTTACCTCTACATAAAAGAAAATACTATTCCGGCTGAGGGTACAACTTAGGCATATACTAGGTAACCTCTAGAGTAAGCCAAAATTAAGAAGAAAATTTTTTGGGTCCGTGTTGCATATACCCGGTACGTATGCAGAATCATGAAAAATACCAATACCCAGTAGATACGAAATGTTTGCAAAGTACACATGGTTCATAGATTGCTACTCTAGAAAAGTGATCATGTGATCATGATAATTCCCAAAAATCTAAATTCTTGATCTAGGGAGAAGCAATGAGAACATACAGCCAATATCTATCTTATTCTCTTGGACAAAAGCTATCGAAACTTCAGGATGGTTGATGATGAACTCCACCGAATTTGCATCAGTGACACCAGCAGAACAAACTCAGACTGATTCAATGGCCAGTGGTTGTTAAAGTTTAAATTAACTTTAGCCATGTACCCTGCATTTCGAGCTCAAATGCTCAAAATAACAACCTGTTGGTTTAATGAGAAGGAAGAAAACATACCGAGTGTGTCATACAGCGGTAAATAGGCTATGGAATGGCTGTTACAATCATATGTGAAAATAGCCAATTCAAATTGGTAATAGTTTTGGCATACCTCTTATTAAGTAAAGAAATACTAGTAAAATAAATAAGAAAGAACCATGGCAATGTATGTACCAAAGCAATTAAGTTTCTTTCTACATGAAAAGAAACAAAGTACATCATACCTCCATTGAAATGATCGATTCTGGGAAATTGGATCCATATATACTGCACCATTCTCCCTGAAAAAGCATAACCCACTATTTATATTAATCAGTTTCAAACATGCAAAGTCACACTAGTTTTTCAAACTTCAAAACCACTTTTTACTTCAACTAATGTTTGGTTAAATTGTCAACTTACAAGATTGACCATCTGGAACCAATTTGAAGAGCAGCATCATAAACCTCCTCATGTGTCAGCCATACATGTGGGCCAATCTGTCAAAAAATTTCACATGGAAATTGATGATCAGCCATTTTCTATCTTCTCTGGAACTTGATAAGTAGTTTCTTTTCTTCTCCAAAACTAGAAATCATGGAGCTTAATGGGTTTCTATGTTACTTTTATCTATACTGACTAAAAAGATATGGTGACATGACATTTGTCTCTTATTTAAATGACTAATGATGGATAACAGTATTTTTATTCTGGTTTGAAGCACGTACAGAAACTTAAAGAGACAGAGACAAACAAACACACACACAGAATGGTACCTTTGAGTCCATGATTATATGATGACCCAGCATACGGTTCTTTGGGGTCCTTTTAACAGAACCACTGCCACCAAAAATAGAGATTCAAAGTGTTTAAATCGGATGAACCCAATATATACAGTTTAGTATAGGATTTTTACACACACACACACAACCCAAAAAAAAAAAAAGAGGACATATTTTGTCAAAAATATCATCTTTAAAAGAAATCTCAGGGAGATGATGCTGCAGCCAAGAGCAGTACTTTGCCATGAATGATGAAAATGTGGAAAAAGGAGTCTGAACTAGTTTTCATTTTTTCCATTATTATGCAAATCCAAAATGGGTACTGAGGAATGGCTGGTTTGTATATGATAGGAAGAAATTGTTGGCTACAAATGGGAATAATCATCTGGTGCAACAGCCTCAGTTATTTAGGGCTGTTTTGGCAACAACCTATTTTAGCCAAAAAGTCAAAAAGTCACTACAAAAAGGCCAACTTTTCTCTCTACTTTTTGCACGTCTTTTTGTAAAAAAACTAAAAAGCCAACTAAAATAGTCAATTCCCAAAACAACCCTTAATATGAAGAAAAGTGACATTGGAACCATGCACTGAGAGATAGAGGGAGAGACAGTTGTTAAGATGATAGATGCATGGAACAATAATTGAAGATCATGGCTTGGGAGAGAGATGTGAAAGGTGCAGTGATTTTCTTCTTGTTCTTTTTAAATTGTTTCAGTTAATAATGCAATGGAAATAAAATAAGATGATGATTAAGAAAATACCTGAAGACTGATTCTCTAATAAACAGTTTAGTCCCTCATATCTCTTGAAAGAAGTACTCCCAATGAGGGGAAAGGGAAGCGGGATGGGAAACTCCCAATGAGGGGGAAGGGAAGCGGGGTGCGAAAGAGGGAAGGGGAGGGGAGGGGGAGGGGGAGGGGAGAGGGGAAGGGGAGAAGGAGGAAAAGGGGGAACGGAGGAGGTGGGGGGACTGGTCGGCCGGAAGTAATGGCATTCCTCAGGCGTCTCTTCAATCAACACTTGCACGTGGGGAAGGACGGATCTCAATTCATCTGGCAGCATCTTCAACTTCTTGCAACTTCGAATTTCTAAATTCAAAAGATTGGGCATGGCCGTTTCATCCACCCTCCACCTCTCTAAGTTGTGCAAACCTTTGAGTTTTAGATATTTTAGTTGAGGGAATCCCATTGCAGAACAAACCATTTCTTTCCCCACAAAGGCTTCGTCTAAGTAGAGGCTCCTCAAGTTAGGCAACTTCTCCAGTGTGGACATAGGGTCTTCCTTAAGTAGAGATCCCTCCAACCATAGCTGGGTGAGGCTGCTGCTTGAATACAAAGAGATATTCATCTGATAGTCAACTGGTGGTGCTAACACTTGTATAGGCCCTTGTATTTCCAATTTATGAAGATGATGACACCCCAATAATTGTGTAAGAAGATTTGACTCCTTGGAGAAAACATCAGAGTCGCGAATAGAAAGTGAAGAGTGACGGAAGAGTTGTTGATTTGGGTTGATGATGCTGAAGAGGCAGTTGATCATATCCTCATGTCTCCCCCACATTTTTGCTTCCCTTAGCTGTCGAAGATTGGTTAATTTCAAGAGATCCTTCATATCACAATAATATGTATGGAAGTTTTCTAGCATCTCTAGGTTGTCCAACCCATCCAATCGTAATATGTCACCATTTTCTATACATAAGGATTGAGGAAGATAAAGATATTGCAGTAGTGTCAATTTCCATAGCACATTTGGTATCAATGGATGTGATAGTGTCCGTAAATCAAGGGTCTGCAAATACCTCAACTTGCCTATTGATGATGGCAACTGGTTGAACCATGAATATCTTAAACCCAAGTACCTCAAGTGGATTAAATTTCCTATTGTTTTTGGTAACTTTAGATCACTCACACTAAAAAAGCGATGTCCTATTGCTTCAAGATCTAGAACTTTCAGCAATTTGTGATGGTTGAAAATACAGGGTTTGATTTGTTCCCAGAGTCGATGACTGCAACCGCCTCCATAGAAAAATACAGCTGACCGAATGTGCCGAACTTGTTTTTGTTTGAGGAGCGAAAGGTCTCCATCAACATTCTCATCAAAGGCAATTGCAAGTCTGTGTGTTTGACTACTCCTATATGATGATAATGAAGAAGAAGGATAGGAATTTTCCACTAGTTGTTGTTGCTTATTTTTATGCCTCTTCAAATGAACGACCTTAAGAAAATTTTCCTCTTTTATCTTTAACAAACATAGGTCTCGCATAAGATCATGAAGCTTGCATGATTTAAACCTTCCTTGGTACCTGATTGGGTACTCCTCTAGCTGCACCTGAAGTATGCATCTCTGTGCCAATTCATCCAAATAACATTCTGCCACATCCATCATTGTTTCTTCTTCCCCTTTTTCCTTATCCTCCAATGATGATGGTAATATGATACCTTCAGCCATCCACAGTTGGTATAATTTCTCTGCTTCTATCTCAACATCTTCTGGGTAATTTCCCAAACAAAGAAAACATGCCTTCAACCGATATGGCAAGTCATGATAACTAAGAGCCAACACCTCCATTACTCCTCCATGTTGCTGTCCAACGCTTTTGCCCCTCCTTAGAAATGAATTTAAATTTTGATGAACTATCTCCCACTCACTCCAAGTATGTTTTGTCACTAAGATTCCTCCTAACACAACAATGGCTAGCGGTAAACCCCCACATCCTTCAACCATTTCCCTCACTAACATCTCCATCCTGGTGTCAACTTTGAAGTCTACAAAAGGAGCAAAGAGCAAATTTGAAGTTACAAATAAAATGGAAGAACTCGTTAGTAAATATAACACCCTCACTTGTACATAAAATAGAATAACATGTGACAAAATATTGGAAACTAGAAAATACAATACATTTCATGCAAAAATGATGATTTTCTATTTCTTTCTTACTGAATTCGCTTAAACATGTAGAAAAAATCTGCTAACTATTTGTTGACTTGTGCATTTCACAAATAGAGATTAGATTTGAAACATTTACTAATTGCAGATTAGATCTGAAAAAATCTGTCCCTCCTTAAATCTGAAACATTGACTAATTGCATTAGATAATATATGGTAGGGTTTTTTTGGAGCAAGTAAGCATTTGAAAAAATGAAAGCAAATACAAATTTATAAGGGGCGTACCTATTGGGTCTGTGAACCCAGATAAGTATTGTTCACTCAATCCTCAGTCAAATAGGGGGTTTGGAGGGCCTCCTCCCAAGGGAAGGGGGTCCAGGGGGTACTTTAGTAATTTCCCTGTTGCTTCCACATTGCACTAATTCTATACTTATAAATAGATGAAGGAGCCGTCTCTTTCAGGTTAAGAGAGTTGTATCGTTTTCTGATATAGTTAAAACCGCAACAACCATGGACGTAGCCCTATTCTAGAGTGAACCATGTAAATCCTTATGTTCTTGTGTGTATTTGATTTCTTTGATTTGATTATCTTTCTTGTTTGCTATTTTATGTCTCATCGATCCTTGTTAGGAAGAGACATTTTTCCTAACAGTACCCCATGCCTAAATCCCTAATAAATTTGTGGTCCAATGACTACCCCCAAACCCTAATCCATAGCCTATTCTCTAGCAAAGCCAGGAGAGGTTCCAAAATCAACAAAGTAGTTAGCTGATAACAGAACCTCCCTCGAATGGTAGGTTACCATTGAAAACTAACATTTTACTTCAAAAAATGCATGAATTTTAAGTCAAAGAGATTTGAAATATGTCTTCTGAGATATTCAATCCTCCAAGGGACTTGCCCACAATTACTGATAGAAAAATGAGTAATTACAAGTAATATTAGTTCTCTTAATTCTTCATTTCCCTCAACAAATCTAAAATCTAGGCTTAATATAAATAAATAAATAAAGTAACTATGAGACTAAGAAAAAGTTACTTGAAAGATTTTATTGCAAGATCAAAGCACTTAATACGATAACGAGATATATGAAGATGACTCAGAAGAAATTCTCGTTTACCTATATTTGTTTACCTCTTTTACCTAAACCATGAATAAATATAGTGAACCACTAGACAAACATATTATGATACCTTAATATTTGATGCAAGGAAGTCAATTGAGGAGAAATTCAATGATTGAAGAGACTAACCTGCACCACCTCTTCTTGAGAAGACCTTTTTCTGAAATAGCTCCCAACTCTCTTCTTCATTTAAGCACTTCGGTTCATGGAGGAAACAAGTCGGATCTATGTGCATAGCTACTTCTTTATTACGAGTTGTAATCAATATTTTGCTGCCCATACTTCCTGGTGGGAAGGCACCTCTTAGACTATCCCAAGCATATGCTGACCAAATGTCATCAATAACCACTAGGCATTTTTTCTCTTGTTGGACTCGGTAAAGTTGCTTGACAAGTTCTTCATCTCTCATGTTCACAATTTGATTTTTCCGCTCTGGTACAAGTTTAGTAAAAATCCCTTCCAAAATATCTTTTCTTTGCCATTGTTGAGATATACAGACCCAAGCAAATCGATCAAAGTTGCTCTTAATACTTTGGTGATGGTATATCTTCTTAGCAAGGGTGGTCTTTCCTAGACCACCCATGCCACAAATAGCAACAACCTGACAATTTTGTTTTCTTTCATTCACCAAATGTTTGATTAATGTCTTCATGTCTTCTTGAAAACCAACAAAATCCTCTTCAATAACATGGGAATAAGATCGCCGAAATTGAAGTTTCCTTTGATATGTAGAACTTGTACCTTCTCTTTCCATTACAGCAATTAAACCGTAACTTTGTAAGCTTGAGATGAGAATATTGATTTTTTTTTTAATAGTTTCAATCTCAGACCGAATCCTGTAGCGGGCTAAAACTTCACTCAAGATGTTAACAGATCTGATGAGGATCTTTCGAAAACCTCCTCTCCTTGATGCCAATTTAAAAACAAAAGTTTCAACAACAGCCTCCGCGCTATAAGCAACTTCTCTAATTTCTGCAACCAAATTGTGGATGGTCTCATGTTCATCTTGTTTTGCATCTGCATCTTTCAAGAAGCATTGCATCTGCCTTAAGTGTGCTTGAAGTTGCTCCACTTGGTCACTTATACCATACAAGAATTGTGCATTTTGAATCACTAAAACACCAAGTCCTTTGACGGCAAAGGCGACAACAGACTCTGCCATTACTCTTGCTGGATTGAAAAGTACTACAAGTTAGATGAAATGTGTTCACTCAAGTGTATTTCTCATCTTAAATATTCCACATGCACATAAATTTTATCAATTAGTCCAGTGAGTTAGGGGCATGTATGTATAAATACATATACACATAAAAACAATTGGTATGGGAATTGTGCTTTTTCGGCAATTTGTTTGCACAACAAAACATTCTTACATATCAATTGAACTTTCAAATCATGAGTGCTCCTGTGGCGTATGCTTTTTCCTTTTGACTTTAAAATTTATGGGTTTTAAAATTCAATTTTTTGGATCAAAAGTATATATGTAAGGATTTGAATGAAAGATTTCCCTCTACATGTTCTGCAATGCCCAAAATATAACTCATGTATAAACATATGCAGATCATGAATTTGTGGGTGGACATATAAATGGGGAGTTGCTAACAAACCCACCTAATTACTTTGACCCCCCATTTCTTTAGACCGGCACACACCAAAAGTGCTCTCCTCCCATTTTTCTTTGACCACCCACCATAATCTTACCCTTTGGACCCCCACCTCTGCAACCTTACTTAGGCAGCCCCCACCCCCACCTCCGGCGACCCTTTCGCAGTCCTCCATTGACCCTTCCCCAATTCCTTCTTCCTTCCCGCAACCCTTCCGCAGCCCTCCATCAACCCTTCCCCAATCCCTTCTTCCTTCCCGACAACCCCCTTCCCCCACTACAACCCATTCCCAACCGACAACCCCCTTCCCTAGCCACATTCTCCTCCCTAAGAGCCCCTAGCCCTGACACCCTTCTTCTTCTTCCTCCTTGCCGCCTAAACCTTGAAGGGATTTCAAATCTAAGGTTTAGGCCACGAAGAGGAAGAGAGGATAAAGATGAAGAAGAAGAAAGAAGAGTAAGAGGAAGGAAAGAGGGGGTGGGTTCCCAGCGTTATGGCTTGCAACAGCAGACAGGGAGTAGGGGTGACACAAAAGGGAAGTGGTGGGGTGAAGGAGGCTGGGGGAGGGACGGGCTAGCAGGGTGGGGCTAGGAAGGGGAAGAAAGGTTCGGGAGGTTTGCCAAAGAGGGGCAAACGAGGGAGGTGGCCAGAGTTGTTGGTGGTGGTGGGTGGGATTAGGATTAGGAGGTTAGAGATGGGGATAAAATAAGAAAGTTGTGTTATGGTAAAATGGTAATAAAACTAAATACGATAAATTACACTGATCTTGAAAGTTTGGAGAAAATACAACAAGTTTTACAGTTTTAACATAATTACATTGACCTCCTTTCAATAAGATTAAAGACCAAAAGTAATGCAGATGCTATAAAAACACAAGCCTACACAAGATAAAATATATATTTCAATATAAAAAAAAAAAGATAATAATATCATTTTTTTCATATATATGACTACCGAATTTATGATAAAAAAGAGGATCAAGTGTTAATTATGCCAAACGTACGAGGCTTACTCTATTTTTTTCAAATCTCGGGGAGTTCAGTATAATTTACCCAAATAAATAAAGGATTTGGGGCCCAAGGCCCCGGTTGAGAACAGGCTAATTTAGTAATTTTTTGGCTATTTGGCTAAAATATGAGATAAAAAAAATTAGTATATTTGGGATGACTTTTTAACTTTTTACAAAAAGATGTACAAAAAGTAGAGAGAAAAGAGAATCTTTAACTTTTTTGTATGGATTGACTTTTTGGCTAATTTAGTAACTTTTTCACTTTTTAACTAAAAAGGAGGCTCCCAAACGAGGCCTAAGTACATTGGTCGGGCAATTAGCCCATATATGTATGTGTCTGTTTTAGAACATTTTCAAGCATTTCATCAATTTTTTCATTAAATTCAAATTTTAAAAAATGGCTAAAAGTGTTCTCCATAGGAATGGCAACGGGGCGGGACGGGGACAGGGCCGGGGATCCCACTTCCCGTCCCCGATCTCCAATGGCCAAAACTTCCCCATCCCAGCCCCGATTCCCGACAGGAAACCTATCACAGTCCCCACCCCCACCCCCACCCCCACCCCCCCCAACGGGGATCGGGTTTCCCCACCCCGAAAATTCCCCAATCCAAATCTGTTTCAACATTCAACACCATCAACAACTTTCAACATCATCAGCAACATACATACATACTTACACGTATACATTCACACAGAGAGAGACACACACATACATTATACAGTATACATTCACACAGAGACACACACATACATGTATACACAGAGAGAGAGGACGACGGCGGAGATCGACTGATCGGCGGCGACGACGGAGGAGATCAACACAGATCTGAGATCTCTGTGTGACTGCGACGACGGTGACTCAACGGACAGGAAGAGAGAGGGCAGCGATGGAGGTGGAGCGAACGGCGGAGTCGACGGAGGTGGACAGCGACTCCAGCGTCTCGGACAGTGACGGCTGCGCTGAGGAGGCGGAGAGGAGAGGTGCGAGAGTGAGAGAGCTTAGAGGGAAGAGAGGAGAGAGAGAGAGAGAAAGAACATAGTTACATAGGGTTTATATCGCGGGAAATGGTTATTTTAGAGTTTTTTTTTTTTTTTTTTTACTTTTTAATTATTTTAATAAATTATTTTATTTTTTGTGTTTGGGAAGATAAGATATTTTTTGTTTAACTTGTTATATTGAAAAATATGTTAAAATGATATTTGAAGTTAAAATGACAAATTTATCCTTAAGATTGTAATTTTTTAAATTAATGTAAAGGGATAAAATCATAATTTACCGAATGATGGAACAACTTGTCAATGTGACAATGTAAATTGTGCCCAAACTATCCGATGGCTGCATCTATTTTTTATTTTTATTTTTTTTTTTAAAAATGATTGATTTAGGGCTTTTGCCTTTTTTTTTTTTTTTTTTTTTAGTTTGAGGCTATTTTAGCCTCAAACCCATCTTCTCAAAAGGAAAATGATTAGTGGCCCTAAAAACTGTAGCTCAAATGGCTCAAATTGTCAGTTTTGGTAACTTTGTTTTTTTTTTTTTTTTTTTTACCTGATAGGGAAATTTGAGCCATTAGGGGCACCCAAATTCGGGCCCCCTAGCAGTGCTGTTCTCAAAAACCTCCATTAAGGGTATATATAGGTTTTTTTAGTGAGTGTTTGGGAAGTGGGTTTTTATGTAAATTTTTTTAGTTATAGGATATTATTAGATAAAAAAAATTTAGTGTTTGGGAAGATAGTTGGGTTTTTTTGTGATTGGATGTGATATTTATTAGAGAAAAAGTGAAATGATTATGGGGTTGGATGAGATATTTTGTTTGGATTTATTTTTATTTTTTGCAAAAAATTGTCTTTTAGTGTAAAAAAAAAAAAAAAAAAAAAAAAAAAACCCAACACACAAACTTCCCAAACACCACTTTAATTCGGGGGGCTAACGGGGATGGGAACGGGGTCGGGTCAGGGTCGGAGGTGAAAAATATATCACGATCTTCAGTTTGAAAATTATTGGGGATTTATTTTTGAGCACCATCTCTCCAACTTGTTGGAGATATTTTTCGAGGAAAAACCGCTCTAATCGAGATCGAGGGGTCGGGTCCCATCAGGCCGGTTTCAAATTGCCATCCTTACTAGTACTCCACAAGTTCAAAAAATAAAAAAAAACACCATTTCATCAAATTCATATGAAAAACACTTTTTTTTACCAAATCGTGAACCAAATTCCCAACAGTCGTATTTTTACTCAAAATTTGATGAAATTTTAAAACATAATAAAGATTGAAAATTGTTTTCTTTTATAAAAATGGTTAAATCAGGTTTTGCAAAAATATTTTGATGAAAAGAAAGATTGAAGTGTTCCATGGATCAAGCTTTTAACCAAACTTTCACTCAAATTTAACGAAACCCCAAAATAATAATAATAATAATTAGGAATGGAGAGGATTTCGTTCATACGTATACATGTATTTCTG
The DNA here is from genome assembly GCA_030407325.1 of Camellia japonica. Lineage (NCBI taxonomy): Eukaryota > Viridiplantae > Streptophyta > Magnoliopsida > Ericales > Theaceae > Camellia > Camellia japonica. The sequence continues at coordinate 161,990,815 of JAPPVO010000031.1, read as the reverse complement.
GGTATACATACATGTGATGCTAGAGTCCAGAGATAGAAATAGAGAGATCATTCTATTTTTGGAGAGAGAGAGAGAGAGAGAGAGATAGAAAAATGGATCGTTCGGATAATGGAGATACTGTGGAGGATAATGGAGATGTTGTGGGGGATAATGGAGATGCTGTGTAGACGTTTGGGGGCTAATGGACCGTTCATATTTTAATTCAGGGTTCTTCAGGCCTGTTTGTGAATTGTCAATTTTATTTGATTTTTTGATTTTTTATAATAAAATATTTTTAAAAAATAAAAAAGTAATGTAATTGAGTGTTTTATTTTGTGTGAAACACCAATTAATTTCAAATATGATATTGTGAATTATTTAATTCTTTTTTTTTTTTTATGAACCCAAAAGTCTTATTAAAGTAGAAATTACATAAAATGTAATCACTTCCATGTTTTGGTTTAATTTTTTAGAAACAAAAGTGGATTTCTTAAAATGTAAAATTACTCATTTGGATAATTTGTACTATAGATATTTTGTATTTTCGCTCGTTCTAGAATAAATCTCACATTACGAACAAAAACTTTATACTCTAATGTAATACTCCAATAACGTAATACTTCAATATAACTCATTGGTATACTTTTCACAAATGTAACAACGTAACACTAAAAAAAAACTCTTTGGTATACTTTTCCCAAATGTAATACTCCAGTGTAACACACAAAAAAAAATTCCTTAGTGTACTTTCTCACGTAACACTTCAATCAGTATAATCATAAACTTAACATTTCAATATTAGATACTCCAATGTAACATATGTACTTTTTACAAACGTAACACTCACAGTTTGAAATTATGCATTTGCCCAAAACTTACTGAGGAATATTTGTACTCCTTTTGGAATGGTTGGAAGAATCCTACATTCTTTTTTTTTATTATTTAGTATTACATTAGAGTATTATATTTAGAAAAAATACACTACGGATTTTATTTTACTTTATTTTTTGTTACATTAGAGCGTTACGTTTGAGAAAAGTACAATAAATAGTTTTTTTGTGTATTACATTAAAGTGTTACACTAAGAACTTTTTTTAGAGTTTTATATTAAATGTTAAGTTTAGAAAAAATATACTAAGGAATTTTTATGTGTGTTACATTAGAATGTTACACTAAAAAGTTTTTGTGTGTTACATTAGAGAGTTACACAAATGAGTTTTTTTAGATTATTATATTTGAGTGTGACATTTGGAAAAAAAATACACTAAGATTTTTTTTTTTTTTTTTGTTACATTGGAGTGTTACATTAAGAAATTTTTGTGTCTGTTACATTAGAGTGTTATACTAAGGAGTTTTTTTAGATTATTATATTGGAGTGTTACATTTAAAAAAAATACATTAAGAAATTTTTTTGTGTGTTACATTAAGGAGTTTATTTGGAGTGTTATATTAGATTGTTACATTTGAAAAAAAATACACAAAAAAGTTTTTTTGTGTGTTACATTAGAGTGCTATAATAAGGAATTTTTGTGTATGTTACATTAGAGTGTTATATTAAAAAGTTTTTTTGGAGTGTTACATTTGAAAAAAGTACAGTAAAGAGTTTTTTTACGTGTTACATTAGGGTATTATACTAAGTTTTTTTTTTTTTAGTGTTACATTGGAGCATTACAGTTTGAAATTATATATTTGGTCAAAACTTACCAAGTAGTTTTTGTACTTCTTTTGAAATGATTGAAAAATCTTACATCCTTTTAGAATGTTTGAAAATTTTCATATTTTAAGTCATTTTTGTATTCCTTTTGAAACGTTTTCCAAATAAAAATGATTTTTATATAAAAATTTATCACAAATTTGATTATCATATATTGTGTATCTTACCTTTCTAGTACAAAAGGAAAAAATAAAAAGAATAAAAAAAATAAGAGTATAACCGTAAATCTAATTTTTAAATAATATATTAAATCTACCTTTTCAAAATCAATGGGACTAATTGGTCTATAAAAAAAATCTTTAGAACTAAATGGATCACCATTCGTCAAGATGAAATTTATTGGTAAATTTTCTTTTTATTTTTTTACTATTCCAACCAATTTCAACTATTATCGTCTAAAATTTAATTATTTTAATTAATTTTTTACAAAAAAGTCTATTAAAAAATTAAATAAATTAATCAACTAATTCTTTTTAGATATTATCAAAAGGGATTTTCTTTTTAGATATTATCAAAAGGGATCTACAAATCAGATTCTTTAAACAAGGCCACTTTTATCTTTATAGGTAGACCCCTTCCAATCACCTCTAATGTATTCATAGGATTTTATAATTAAATAATTAATATATATAAATTTATAAATAAAAAAGATAAAATAAAAGGATAACTGACCCATAAATCCCATAATGTGGAATTAGAAACTGATCAATCCCATATTTTTATTTGAACACACAGAAGTCTTATTATGTTTTGTTTTACGGTTTTGTCCTTATGAAATAGGTATTTTGTTTTGGGAATTTATGGTTCATTGATTGGTGTAGATGTAACGTTATGAAAAAACGCACTATAGTATTTTCGTGATTTAGGTTGACCCACATTTGGAATGTGACCCACATTTAGTTATGACACATATATTGATTTAGTTCCCCCTTCCCACATTTGAAGGTGTTGGCGTTCGACAAACTGAAGTACTGCGCGTGCTTCTGGTAATTAGGGTTTTGGAAGGTAATTTGTGAGGGCCTGATCCCACATTGCAGCAATCCACGTTTGGGAAAAGTAATCAACCACACGTAGTACAGGCTGTGGATGCGATAGGTATTGTAACGGTGTGCAATCGTTAGGGTCACGAAATCTGTGGCAGAATGGAAGGGAGGGGGTTTTGATTTGTTGTAAATCGTGTGATTACCGTGATTTGATCTCAGATTTGGCGATGTAGATATGCAATGAAAATGCACAAGTGTGGAAGTGTAGAACAACCCAATAACCCCCAATTCCAATAAAATTTGTAGCGTCAAACGTGACGTCGTAGTTTAGTGGCGAGGGTTGGTGTAGTGGCGAGATTGATACGTGTGTCTAGTATTGCATTCAAGATTTGCCAATCCAAATCCAATGACGACTCCGTGCTGCAGTAAGTGTCCACATCTGTCATTTCGATTTTGTGAACAGTGTTAGTTTTGAATGTGTTGTTATGCAATATTTAACATGTTTAGTGTCTGGTGTGTAAGTGTTGGTAGTGATGGGGTTTTGGGAATGATGATGTGTTGTTGTTTAATATTACAAGAATTTTGCCTGTGTTACTGGTGTTTTTGGGTATTGGGTTTTTTGATTGGTGGGTGTAGTGTAGGTGTATGGGGTGTGGGATGTGGTTACATAGAGCGGAGTGTGTGTATGGGTTATCGCTGTGGGGTGGTGGAATTTGTTGGGAGGAGAAAGTGTGTGTTTTGGGAGTAGGGGTTTGAAGTGGCATGTGTGTTCGTGGTAAGGGAGCGTGGTGGTCTTGGTGTTATGATGTTAATGCGCGTGGACGTTTCTTTGTTCATATTCATTTGTGAATGTGTGTTTGTGTTGTTGTTTTGCTCTATGCCTTAAGAACAAAATGTGGTGGTTAGTTGGGTGTGTGTGCACGCACAGGTCATGTTGTTATGTAGTGGTGTTGCGGTTTGCACCGTATGCATGTCTACTTTGTTGTCAGTATGTAAGTTAGTTTTCTGGGGTGTGGAGAAGTGAGGTGCGTTATGGTTGTCGTATCTGTGTTGTAGTAGTATTGTGGGGTATCCTGGCATGGCTGTGAGTGAATGTGTATTGGTGGCATTCATGAATGAAGGTGGCAATGCATGTGTTGGGGCGTATGATATGTGTTTACGTAATTGTGTTTGTCAATGAAGTTAGATGTGCCTGCAGAATGTATGTAATGTGGATTGAAATATGAAGTGTTTTTTGTTTGGTTTTGTAATGTAGGAGGTGTGATGACATTGAGCCTGCGTACACGTTTAAGAGACAGAAACCGCCTCTATGTTGTTCCTGGGTCACCGTCGAAGAAGATTGGTCCAAGGATTCAAGGGCGTATATTGTTCAAACAAGTGAAACCAATCAGAAGTGTGCCTGCAGCTGTGGAACCTCGGAAAATGCGATTAAATTACAGGTCCAACATCGCAGAGATCGTGAAAATTGTATCCACATCAAGATTGACAGAGGCCCATCGTGTCCATCTGTAGAGGACCCCATTCTGGTTGATGTTTGAAGCCGTTTTGGAGAATGATCTAAAGACGCACGACTTCAGAAAATGTGATGAGTTAGTGTTTAAACTGATACAGACGTACGTGCCGGATACTGGTTGTTTTCATATTGGCAATGGCAAGCTGACACTGAGGGACAACGACATCAGACTGATATTTGGCTTGTAATGTGGTGGTCAGCCGTTACTGATGACTCCCGGGCCTCGGCCACCGTCTGACTTCATCTAGCGAAGATTTGGGTCAGAGAGCCGTATTAGTTCGAAGCTTGTGAAGACCCCTTTCTGTGATGCAGTGCGAGGCACATCTGCGAGAGACGTTAAGGATGCCATTAAGTTGATAACGTTGTATGTCTGCGTGAAATTGTTCTTCTCGACATCCGACGAATCTGTGAGCTGGACGTTAATTCGTATTATAGATAAATTGGATTCAATGAAATTATATGATTGGACTGGTGCAATACGGAGCGCGCTACTAGGATCAGTGAAGGAGTTCTATCGTATACCTGAAAAAGTTACTAGATGCGTCGTAGTACTGCTGATAAGTGCAACGTCTGGTTACATTTGGGCTTGGTTTTGTATGTGGGTGTACTGTGTTATGAAATGTATGGTAATATTTGTTTTTTGTTTTTGTGATGCAGTATTTCCTATGTGAACACACGACGTTGGTGGTGGCTGACAGGCCCGAAGTGTTTCCCAGATTTCTGAAGTGGAATGTTGGCACATTATTGGCGAGGATGCGGAATGTGACACAGGATGATGTTGACAAGTTTGAGGTAATCCCCCACATCTGCGCCTTATGTATGGTGACATTTTGTCACGACCCAAACCCGCCCCTATGGGTTTAGCACCGTAACCGGCCAGTAATCCAAGATTACTGAAGGCCTGCTTGACAGTAATACAGTAAAACAGAGTACAGGGGCATGGTGGAAGCCATTACAGTAATAAAACGATGTCCAATGAGCAGTGACAGTCTGTATGCAAAAGACTTTTCATACATTTATGCAGTCGGTGACAAAACAGTATGTACATATATACATTCAAAACAGGGACTTAATTCCCTTTAACGGTGCAATAACAGTCTATACAGATACAATACGGTTACAGAGACAGACGGGGGAGATTAAAACACCCCTAAGCCAAAGCTTGGCAGGCTCAGAACCTCGCAGTGAGGCACAGTGGTTGGCTTGACAAAACTGGAGTTTACCCCGCGCTTCTAGCATTGGTCCGGTGCCTATACACCTACATATATATATGAGCAGTGAGCTAAAGCCCAGTGAATAACACAAAGCGTAAAGGGGTTTAGAATGAATGTCCTTGCAATAGTGAAAACAGTTCGTTCAATCAGTATTCGGTTGTTCAGTACAGTAACAGTCATATGTGGTACATCCATTAGCATAACAGTAAACAGTAGGTTTAAAAGACCGAACAGTAAATGATGGCCATCAATCAGTAAACAGTAGTGGTTCCAACGAGGGTACCGACAGAGATATCTGTAACAGTAACAGTAAACAGTAGGTGCTAAGGATGCCACAGTACAGTTCAGAAATAAAGGATATACATTCATTCAGTAAATAATACCAGTTCAGTAAACAGTTCAGTTCAGTATTCAAAAGATAATCATTTGAACATATCTTTACACAATTGTTACTCACAGAGTTCTGGGCTACAGTGGACTAGAGCGTCTCCTCGGAATGCCAACCCTATACAGTTAACAGATTGAACACACACTAAGTTACACAGTGGGAAAGTAATAACTTAACCCCTAAATTGCCTCGGTGTGGTTCTACATCTATATCCTCATTAAGATGCCTTAAACTAGGCCTAAGAATGCCTAGGATGGGATGAGGATGCAAAGATGCACTTAGAAAACATTTTCAAAAATTTTCAGAAAATAAGGGTCTCGCTCGAGCGTGGCTTTCTTCGCTCGAGCGAGCTTGTCAAAACAGTATGGTCGCTCGAGCGTGGACTTCCTCTCTCGAGCGGTCTGCAAAAATGCAAAAAGTGCTGGATGATGGAAAACTCCGCTCGACGCTCGCTCGAGCGTAAGACACAGTCCCCGCTCGAGCGTAGGTTCTCTCGCTCGAGCGTGCGTCTGCGTGTACCAAGATTCTGAGAGCTTGAAATTTACGCTCGAGCCACCATTCCTTCGCTCGAGCGGCGCTCAGAGTAAACGGTGGTCGCTCGAGCGTAGAATCCTTCGCTCGAGCGTAGAAGCCAAATTCTAGAATTTCCAGATTTGCCTCCCAAGCTCAAACCAAGCATTCCTTAGCTCAAAACTCGACCTCTTGGGCCCAATTTCTGGAAAACACATTTAAACTCAATATACAACAAGTTTCAAAGCTCAATTTGTGAAATCAAAGCCCAAGGGTGAGTCAATTAAATCCAACTTTCAAACCCATCATCAAGAACATGAAGAACATGCAAACATGCATGAATTCAAATCATTTCAAAGCTTCAATTTGATGCTCTAGTGAGCCAATTGTTCCAAAAACAAGTTGAAAACATGGTCCATTGCAAGAACATGAACATGCATGTACAATTTCATGAAGAACAACATCAAAACTCAATGATGTAAACATGCATGCATGAATTAAGCTATAATTTAACAATCTAAGACTAAATCATGTCTTAGCTCTACAATGTGACATGAATCATGTAAGAACAATCTTAAATACAACAATGAGAGGTTCAATTTCCTTACCTAGGTCTTGTAATTCAAGTGTAGAAGCCTAAATATGAACTCTATACTTCAATCCTCTCAATTTTCAAGCAATACAAGATGAAAATCACTCTAGTCTTCTACTCTCTCTCTCTAGGTTGGTTTGAACACAAGAAATGGCTGATGAAATATTTTGTTTACATGTATACAAGCCTTTAAGTGTGTGGCCTAAGTGGCCCACTAGGGATGGCAAGGTTGTAATTAAGCCAACTATTGCAATTTAGCTATTTTAATCTAATTTAATCATACCAAATCACTTTTTCAATAAATATACCATAAAATCACATAAATTATGATGATCCTAAAACATCAACCAATTTCTGATTCGGCCGCCGATAAGGCCTTCAATTTACAGTTTAAACATATAAACATGAACAGATAATCACACAGTCAAACAGATAGGATGCAATTCAAACATATATATATACAATCGATTCAGTTCAGATTTCAGTCAGTCAGTTCAGTAACTCAATCAGTTCAATTATCAATGATAATCAGTCCCAGTTTAGCAGTAATCAACAGTTTATCGGTAAACAGGGGTGAGGGTCATTACACATTTAGCATGGGTTTTTGAAGCGTATATGCATTTGTGTGTAATTATGTGGTTGTGGAATGTACGAACAGGTGCTACTGGGTAGACTACAAGTGTCAAAATACGAAAGAGACCAATTGCTTAGTGGGAATAACGTAGTGGACGATAGTGATGATGGCTTTGTGGATAGGATTGACATTATTGATGACGTACACAGAGATGAGAAAACAATAGACGCAAGGAATCCCATTATGAATGTGATTGCCGGAGGAGCCCCATCTAGAATGCAGGTAAAGTCACAGTTGGCAGATGAACTGCCAATGGGTAGATTGAAAAGGGTAGCTGAAACGGGAGAGGGTAGAGTCAGTTTTATGACAAATTCTGATAGGCCATCGGTTGCAACCACCCTTAAGGATGCACACCGAACAATTTTTGTTCTATAGTCGGAGAACAAAAGTAAGGATTTTGTTATTGCCAAGTTGGAGGAGCAGGTTTCAAAACTAACGAGTGCACTTGAGCAGCAAGCCTAGAATATGTTTGTTGGGTTCAACAATTGTCTGAAGGTGAAAGATAATGAAATAGCACGCATGGCAGGTGTTATTAGTGATCTGATGAGCACCATAACCGGCTTTAAAGAGAAACTCGCTTTCTCGGATACAAATCCCGTTAGAGAAGGTGCACGTAGGGCTGACACCGAGGACGAGACAGACTCATTTGCCTTTATAGATGCGAAAAATGCAGATGAGTTGATCCATGATGTTACACAGATGGTTGTGGGTTGGGACAGTATTGGGACTGGAAATCGGACAGACATAGGATCGGCAAGTGAGCAAATGTTGCAAGCAGAAATGTTTGCTCCTAATAGTGGGAACCGAAAGGAATTACAATTAGTAGGGGGAAATGCTGCTGAGGCCTCGGTAGGATCTGCTTTACAAAACTCATTTGTCAAGAAAATCAAAGAGAAGATGAGACGAGAAAGGAAGTTGCTGGAATTTGAGTATCCTATGCTTCGGGGGCACCTTCGTCGGATGGATGGAAGTGAGGGGCAGCGTGCAGTTAGCGAGGGTGGTATTAATTTTAATATTGATTTATGTGATGAAGTTGAAGTTGTTAACGGGGTGATGAGCATAACAAGAAGAGGTCGGGTTATGGGCTGAATAACCGGTTTGCAGTGTGGAAGTTAGTGAAGGAGGATGTGAAACGTAAAATTAGCACAGCGTACGAGTGGAATGGAGGCGAGTAAGTCGATTTACTATTTTCTGTGTTTTTTATTATTTTGTTTTGTGGTTATCTCTGTCTAATGTGTGGTCATTTTTCAATGCTGTCATATGGACCAGTGGCAACAAAGATGTATTTGTTTACTTTTCGACATTAAAAATTTAGTCCGCCATTCTGTAACTAGGGGAAATGTAAGTGTCTCACAATTACATGAATTCCCTGAACATACGTTATATATGTACACCGTTGCACCTTGTTTCAAACGCTTGTTGTGTCGCATCTCTTAATGTTGTAGTGTTCAAGTAGTGAATATTTGGGCTAAATGTGTAGCTGGTTGGTAACAGGTGGTCGACGCTTGCGCAGAGCTTTTGGTGAGCAAACAGAATGTGCTTGCAGCAGGAGTGGTTTCCCCGGAGAAGTCGTACTTTTTCAATGGTATATGTCTGGTATGTGTTTTTTTACACTGGAGTTGTAATTCTGGTATTAGGGTATGTTATTGTTGTTTGAAGTTGTGGGCATGTCATGGAACGCAGGATATGGTGGTGAACGTAAGTGATACGTCAAGGGATCGATACCTGGAGGCCAACTTCCGAGCATGCATTGGTTATAGATACTTACATTTCCTATATCACAAAGGCCATTGGACGTTAGTGGTGTACGATACAGAAGATGGGCTGTGGAAACATTACAATCCACTTATGTCACGCACTGGTTCAGAAGACATACATTACAATGTAGCATCAATGTTGGTATGTTTTTTCCGAAACTGTTATAGTAACAGGGCCAATTTTGTTAAGTTTCTGTAAAGTTGTGTTTGCATATGTCAATTCGGAGGCGTTGTGTGAGACTTGGTTGTTGGTTAATGTAACAGAAGCAAAATGTGCTGGATTACATTCGACGAACATGCCAGGCGGCCACAGAGGATGCAATTGTTTGTACCGAAGACGGGAACATGGTGCTAGAAGCAGTTACTGATTGTCCACAGCAGCGAGCAGATGCATAAGTAATCTGTGTTTTCTAATTTTTTCCTCCGTTACATTGGCTGCTAATGTTGATGACTTGTTTCTGACTGTGTGTTTGTTATGTCCATCCACGGCAGTCTTGATTGTGCAATCATCGTTTGTTACATAATGTGGCAATATATACACCATGTCAGGATCCGGAAGGCAATAGAAGGTACAACTTGCATCAGTGCACGTGCAACTATGGTGGAAGCTTTTGTGAATGACCCACAGAAAGGGCTGAAAGACATGGGATGCAAATAATGTGACTGGTGTTGAACCGTTGTGTTCTATTTTGTGTTGGACCTTTTTGTTTTGTGTGGACATGGTAATTGTCCTTCAGTTTAATAAGACAAGCTGTGATGATACATTTGCTTCATATTAAAGTTGAACTAGTGGTTATTTTTGGAGTTATCGGTTCGATGTGTCCGGGTTATATGATCAATTTCCTGTCAACAAAATTAATTTATTTTGTGATAATGTTTTTGGTTATTTGGATTTGTTTCTCTTCGAATCAACTTTGTTCGTGTTTGTTTGCTTGGTTATTTGGATTTGTTCGAATCAGCTTGGTTATTTGGATTTGTTCGTGTTTGTCTGCTTACTTGGTTATTTGGATTTGGATTTGTTCGAATCAGCTTTGTTCGTGTTTGTTTGCTTGGTTATTTGGATTTGTTCGAATCAGCTTGGTTATTTGGATTTGTTTGAATCAACTTGGTTGTTTGGATTTGTTTGAATCAGCGTTGGTCGAATCAACTTGGTTATTTGGATTTGTTTGACAATGTGGTTTTTGTGATGTAAAAAATGCAAACAGTACTTGCCACAGTCCATGAACTTATCCAGGTTGACATCCGTAACAAAGACAATAGTTTCGGGAGTATGTAATGTGGAATGTGTAAAGTATACTTATAGTGGAAGTCATGATTATGAACGCAGTTGTAACCTAGTTATGAGTTTGTTGTGAATGAATGCGGTTGTAATGTAGTTGGTGTAGGCTTGTGTGTGCAGTTTTATTAATTGTTTCTTGATGCTGGACATGAACGTGGCAAACCCACAAATGCATGTAAGTTGTTAACCATCTGTAAGGTTACATTTTTATTGAATTCCGCAGTGGGTGTCATTCCTCCATGTTTAATGGTCCGTTTGCGTTTGAATAACATTCTCTCTATGTGCAATAGTGTGCCCGAACTTGTAAACGTGGTTAGTAATGAAGAAGGTAAATCAGAAAATTGAGCATCGTGTTCCTGCATTGCGACGCTGAACTGTTTGTTTACCGGTTGGAATTGTGTGGGTGATATGATTGACGTTCAACGTATGGGATTATTTCAATTTTGGTGGTATAGCCAAAGTCAAATGTGCAATGAAGCATGATTTATTACAAATTCATGAAAAAGGTATTCCAACAGCAAATATACAACTTTTTTTTTCACGTTAATTTGAAATCGAACTGACACATATGATTGGTAACAACGGAAATTAAACGAAACCATAATAGCCTTGTGGAATGGATAGGAAATCCAGCATAAAAAACATAACACCAACCGTCAACCGAATTAGCCAAATTTGTGTTACACGTAAAATTGAAACAGAACTACCACATATGTTTTGTAGTGAGGGTAATTAAAAGTGAACGTTAAAACCTAGTGGAATGTGTAGGTAATCCAACATCAAAACAGAACACCACACGTGAATCGGCCAACCACATTTCAATCTGCACATTAATTTTAAAACAAACTAACACCTATGTTTATTAAGGACAGAAAGTAAAAGACAACGTAACGGCCTTGTGATATGGGTAAGTATTCCAAAATTGAAACATAACACCAACCATGAATCAAAGTAACCAAACTTATTTTGCACGCCAAATTGAAAATGAACTAACACATATAATTGGTAACGACGGGAAATTAAAAAGAAACAATAACACCAACCATGAATCGAGCTAACCAAATTTATTTTGCATGCCAAATTGAAAATGAACTAACACATATTATTGGTAACGACAGAAATTGAAAAGAAAAAATAAAAACCTTGCGGAATGGGTTGAATTAAACATTTCGCAGCACAGCTTGTGAACCTATAATGGTTCGGTACATGTTTTCCTGTTATGATTTCCCAAACGTCCGCAACAGCCACACCGGATCTGTTGCACTTCTTCACCTTTCGACAGTATCCTCTTTTTTTTTGGCCTACTGGGTGGTCGCCGCACAGTCGGAGGTAGAATACCGTAATGTCCCGAAATAACCTGTGGTTTCTCAACTGTAGGTATCGGAAATATAGCTTGGGAGTATGATGATCGGTAGTTGGTGACATGGAAATAAGGGTCAACCAATGCATTCAAATCACTGCCGCTGTTGCGGATAGCGACCACTGCATGTTCGCACGGAAGCCCGTTGATCTGCCATTGGAAACATGAGCATGTACGCCTACCAATGTCCACCAGAACAGATGGGTGTGAGTGGACCTCGTACACCTCACTGTTAGACTGACTGATAGTCCATGATCTTCCTTTCTTGTGCGCCATCTCTAGTTTGTACTCCATCTTCGGACATATTACACCAGTCCAGGAACTTGACGCTCCTCTACGGTCGGACATCTGATTCATAATGTGTGTCATAATTGCGTCAACCATTCGGGTGATTGGTAAATGGCGTGCTTCCTTTATCCAATTATTAAATGATTCGGCAGCGTTCGAGCACATCTCACCATAACGGTTGCCCCTGTAAATTTGTGAGCTTGTTGTGATATGTAATGTTCAATGTAATACGAGGAATAATAAGTCATGAACATGGTGGGGAAAAAAATTAAATGAAATGTTTATGTGTTCCGTTACCTGAAGTACGCGTTGGCCCAGTGGTACGACTTTAGATCTTGTAAAAAATTGACAGCAATGTGCCTCCCAGACTGTATGAATGCCTCTATTTTTTCATTAAAGTCAGCAATGGTCAGTGCGTATGCACATTCCCGTAATTTACTTACCAACCCAATACGGTACAATTTGTTCACATACTTCATATTGTCCTTCAAATTCCTCTGTAAATGTTGCATACAAAAAGCGTGGTGGGCAGACGGGAAAACAGTAGGCAAAGATTCGATGATACCGACGTGCCGATTGGAAACAAATGTCAAGTTCCGATCCCCATCAACTACATTAGCCATATTTTGTAAGAACCAAGCCCAATTCGTTGCATTTTCGGAATCAATAATTGCAAATGCCACCGGGAATAGACCTGAAAAGTAGTAAAAATTAAAAAAATGCTAAAAAACGTTGATCAATCCCAATAGCTACCAGTGTGTGTATAACACTCCAATGTGTGTATAATCAAACACAGCTTTTAGGAACCCACCATAACCATGTCATGCAAAACAAGTATGAAGAACATTACCTTGGTTGCCATCTTTTCCGGCAGCTGCAAGTAGGTTGCCTTTAAATCTACCTTTCAGAAAAGTACCATCGAGAAACAATAACGGATGACAGTGGTTAAACCCATCCATGCATGCTTTGAATGATATGAACAGCCTATTAGAACGACATGTGTTGTGTTCATCGAAGCCAAGATTAATATAACTTCCGAAGTTATATTCTATAACGGCATCGCTGTACCAACGCAACTGGTCAAATGACACGGAATGATCGCCATAAAGTTCTCCTCTGGCCTTTTCAACCCCCAACCAAGCTACACGGTAACTAATTTGCAACCCGTATGCTTTTTTTAAATCATATTGGACATCGGTAGGGCGAGTCAATGGTTTGTCATGCATACATTCCGCAATAACATCTGCAACAAGCTCGGATCCCATCCTCGGGTTTCTGTCAGTGCGCACAGCGACCCCACACGTGTGGTCACGACACTACTTCTTCAGACAAAAAAACCCATTCGCATTCAACACCCTCGCATAGATGGACTACAAACACCTCATTGACTTGCTAAACATGCATTTCGCCGTAATACGAACCGAGTCATTCTTTCGGAACCTAAATTGAAACCTGTAACGATCTAGATTTTTCGTAAGTCATTATTTATTATTATTATGATTATTATTACTTTATTTATTTTTGGCTTTATTAATTGTGTGGTTACATGAGAATTTAATGTGGTATTAATTAATTTAATGTGTTATTTAATTATAGGTAATTAATCCGAATATTGATATATTTATATGTTTAAAAAAAAAGTGTTTATATATGATAAAATATATATCATATTTATTATGTTTTAATTATGTTGTATTTATATTATATAATATAATAACTATTAGGTTATAAAATAATATAATAAGTGATTAGTTTGTATTATTATATAATAAATAACCATTAAGTTATAGAATAATATAATAAGTGATTAGATTATCTATTAAAGAAGAAAAAAAAAAGTGAATTAGAGGCGCAGCGGAAAGGCGAGAGAGAGAGAGAGAGAGAGAGACGGCGTGGAAGAAGAGGAAAGGAAAAAAAATATTAGGGTTTTGTTTGGGTGGCTCCATTAGTTCTTCAAATAACTCTTTGATTTTTAAAAAAATATTGTGAGTACAAAACTCATTTCTCTTGATTTATGCTTAATTCGTTGTTTTTATTTATTTATTTTTATTTATTTGATGTTGAATTGATTTCATATTTGCATGTAGATGATTGATTGTTTTTAATTATTTTGATTAGTTGTGTATATAAGGTTTAGAGTTTTTAGATGATTGATTGATTTTAATTATTTTGTTTAGCTGTGTATGTAAGGTTTAGGGTTTTTAGATGATAGATTGATTTTGATTATTTTGGTTAGTTGTGTATACAAGGTTTAGGGTTTTTTTTTTTTTATATATTTATTTTATGGTTGTAATCACACTTATGATTATGTGAAATTGAAATAAATTTATAATCCATAGATATTGGTTAGATGATGGATTGATTAGTTATTTTTATTTATTTGATGTTGAATTGATTTTGTATTTGTATGTAGATGATGGATTAAATTCATTATTTGGTTAGATGTGTATTTAAGATTTAGGGTTTTTATATGTATTTATTTTATGATTGTAATCACACTCATAGATATATGAAATTAAAATTAATTAGGAACCCATAGATAAATTCCTTATACTTCACCATGACTCAATGGATTGTTGTTTTATTTGAGTGATGGTGAGAAAGAGTGTATAAAAAAAAAATGATTATGAGATTTATTTGAATGCCTTAGGCTTGGCATTGTTATGATTGTTCTCATGAGTGAGATGTTTTGTATATATATATTGTTGCCTCGTTCTCATGAGTAGACAAGTATTTTGATTTACGCGCATACGTATATGCTAACCATCCGGGGAGTGTGAGTCAAACTCGGGACGATATCTCCGTGCAAGTTTGGCTTCGGAGTGGTGTTAAATATACAGGAGGCACATGGGATATATGTGTAGGCCCGAAGTGATGGGCCGAAGTGGTGGAGTTAAGGCACAAAGAATTTAATTACGAGTTTATTGTTATAGTGTGAATTGTATTGATTTGTACATCTTAAAAAATAGTAAATGATCTCGATAAATTATGAAATTTGAGCAGAGGCATGTATACGTGATTCTAGACAACTTTTGTGTTTTAACTTTTTATTAAAAAGATCGATTAGAACTTATAATCGGATGACCTTGGTTATTGTAGTTTTGATTCATTTTAGCAATGCAGATTTTAGATGCTGTTTTAACCCACGAAATGAGCTCATTTTTATTGGTTTCTCATAAACTAAAGTAAAACGTTATTTTGCACACTTTTCGTGTTTTGAACTTTTCCGAAAAAAATCATCTTAAGGCAGTTTTTGTTCGTTTTCAGTTTTAGATTTTTCAATTGAATTCCGTCTAGATTTTTCTATCAAGTTTTTCTCTCAACCTGTTCAGTTTCTGTTAAATTTGTTCGCGATGTCTTTTAGTAAATTTGATTATGTACAACTTTCGTTCTTTGAGTTTTGGTCAATTCGAATTATTTAAGCATGAAGCGGTTCATTTTTATACTTCTTCAGCAAGTTACTTATGATTAAATTATACTAATTTTATTTTTTTGCAAGATGGTGGGTCTTACAATCTTTTTTATGTAAGGCTGACCCATCATATTTTTATTTCTATTTTTTTATTTTATAATCAATTTATATTTCATTGTGTACGGACAAGAAACTAAATGCCACCGTATCTCGGGAAACTACCCATTCGTCTCGGTGCGGTTGGAACTACTTGTCTTGTCCTGTAATAAGAATTAAATGTATTTTTGTTTGTGTCTGGTGGACACGTGGGAGTTAAATTTTGTACTCATACCAGTATACCTGTATACTAACTCGTTTTGTCTCTTGGCAACTCGGGTGCATTCTATTTGAGCTCAGCCGAGCTTCCTTTGCAGGATTAGTTGGGGTTACGGTGGTGACGTGGAATTACTATAGTTGTTGGACTTGTCGTTTAAACTTCTTTTGTTTTCTTGAGTTTAGGGTTGATATTAGTTTATTTATTTATTATTTTTTTAATGACTTTAGTATTGGAATAATTTGGCATGGTTTGTAACCGTACATTATTTAAGTTATTTTGACTACGTATTGTCACTTTAATGTTGGAGGTATTGGTTAGTTATGAAATTATGGTGGATGGTTTGGTTGGTGTTTAGTTTTTTTTTTGTTTCACCCCTAGGATTTGGATGATAGAATATTGATTGGGGTTAGTCCTAATTTAATATTTAATTGTCCGACTTTTGAGGCGTGACAAAACCCACATTCGATGGCGTATTTGCTGAGTACCTTGCGAAATTCCGATGGCCCATCCTCGAAACATTGCCCGATATGAGTTATGCCACCCGCCCAATCCGCCAACAACAATACCTTTCCAGCGTGTTGGCAAAAATTTGGTAACAAATCAGCCTCCTCATCAATATTTGTGATCATTTCCCCATCGTCCCCACCTGTGTCATCGTGCCCATGTGTCGAACTACCTCAACGTTTGACACCCTGAGTTGTACCACAAACTATTATATCGACATCGATGTGATCTAGTCGAAATGACCTGGCAAGACATAACATGTTTTGGAAGTCTGCCTCGCTCTCCATTTTGAAATTATTGTAACCAGGGATCTTGAATGACAGGGAAACCGAAGTAGGTGTCAGTCCATCGAAACGTTCACACACATGAATGGTCAATCTGGTAAACGTTAAATCAGCACACACCACAACAACAACGTTTTTATCATCGTACAAACACAACAACATTATATAGTCACCCATTCCTACACGGAAACAAGCAAAAAAGTAAATTAAACATGCAAATCATGTTCATGAAGTATGCATTAAACGTATACCGTTACAATACTTTCCGCCAGAGCGTATCCAAGGAATCATTTTGCACTGTAATGTAGATGTCGCAACATGATAATCACACACCCCCACACTACCATTTCAGCAACCCCTCTCCCCCCACCCCCACAATCAAAAACAAAAGAAAAAAATAACAACCAACAATAAAAAGAAATTGAAAAAAATAACAAAATACATTACCATCGACGAACTCGAAAAATGCTACACGACGGACTCTAGAACACAACCACGACTCAATATAAAACTAAATCACCCTTTGAACACCTTGCCTCCCCCTCAATACGAATACTAATGAACGTTGCAATCCCTACAAATCTATCAATATATGCTCTTCCATAACGTTCACACACCAACGTAATCAAAGGGATACATATTAAACCCTCCCAAAAACATTTTCAAATACCAAACATAAAAGAGTACAAACGTCATAACCGAATCATGCGCAACACAATTCCAAAAAAATAGGACTCCCACATGTATTATTCTAAAAGGAGGAATGATTGGCCTAAAACTCTCTCAAATGGGATTTTCCAATAATTTACCCAAAATAAAATAATATTCGTAGCTAATAATTGAAGGAATATTTATCTGGTAGGAAATGGGCACAATAGTAACTGTTGTGTTTCAATTTGAGATGTATTATAGGTTTATTTTTATAATTCGAACCATTAATTTTGTAGGGTTTATTGAGTACTTCATGCCTACTAAAAATCATATTAATCGGATATCAATAACTATATGATCGATAATCAAAAAAATAAACAATAAGTTTTTCTTTTGAGAAATAGCATAAAAAATATATAATTCGATCATATAGTTATTGATATCTGATTAATATAATTTTTGATAAGTATGAAGTACTCAAAGAAAATCCTATAAACTAAACAGTTCGAATCATAAAAATAATCTCATAATACATTCTAAATTGAGATACAACAGTCATTGTCTTTAGTACAGTAATCACCCCATTTCCCATCTGGTAGGTGTTGGGTGTCACGCTGTTGCGTGTCCGTTAAATAGTCAACCGTTGACCTTCTATTCTGTTAAATTTATTCAATAACTTTAGATTACAATTTAATTTAGGGGCAAGCACCAATAAATCCCAAATTTGGAAATGTTAACCCATTTAGTCCTGAAGGTTTTTTGTTAGACTAATAGGTCCTGTTTCTCTAAAAGCTTACTATAGGTCTTTTATGTCAAACATTATTCATCAAACATCAAACATTAGCAACGTCAAAATTATTTATCAAACATCAAATATTAGAAACGTCAAAATTATTTATCAAACATTAAACATTAGCAACGTTAGGATTATTCGTATAATGTGAGTGAAAACATTAGTAACGTTAGAATTATTCATCAAACATCAAACATTATTAACGTCAGGATTATTCATTAAACATCAACCATTAAATATTAAAATTATTCATAAAATATCAAATATTATTCATCAACATCAACATCAACAAACGTTAAAACATTAGTATACAACAGCAACATCAACAAACATTAAAAATAAAATTTGAGTTCATAAAATGAGTTTATAAAATTTCTTAATGTTTTCCTTAATGTTAATCAGATTTCTAACCAACGGTGAACAACAGCAACATCAACAAACATTAAAACATTAACAAAACATCAAACATCTGCCCATCTTTAAAACAACAACATCAAACGTTATGGTGAACAACAGACATCAACAAACAGCAACATCACGGTGAACAACGCAACATCAGAACATCAAACAAACACAGCAACATCACGGTGAACAACGCAACATCAAAACATCAAAACATCAGAACAACAACAACATCCTCTCAGTCTCTCTCCAGCAAACCGATGAAGAAGCTGATCCGGCGCCTGTCGCGTGTGGCGGACTCGTCACAGTACTGCCTTCTCCGATCCGAATCGAAGACGCCATCTCGTTCCGGTGCGTTTGACGCATTCAGTTTCTGTTTCGCATCAATTCGCCGGTCCAGAGTCCGATCCGCCACCGTACCGAAGGAACACGTACCTGTGTTCGTCGTCGATGCGATGGAACGATTCGCTGTGAGTGCAGATCTCCTAAACCACCCGATCTTCATCAAGCGACTCGCTCGGCAAGAGCCTCCATTTCTGCACAGTAGAAGAGGCAAACCATCTTAGCGCTCTTCACAGTCGAATCAATGGAAGCCATTGGAATCGAAGAAGAAGGAGGAGGTTTCAGGATGATGTGAATCGGATCGCTTCCGGAAACATAATCGACTGTCCATTTTTGAGGATCATCTATTGTCTGTTGTTGATATATGTTTGATGTTTGATGTTAACCATTTGATGTTCATATACACATCTCTCTATACTTATATATCTACATCCATGAATTAAAAAAGGACTAAATGGTTTATAAAAAAAACACTCAGGACTAGATGGAGTAACATTTTCTCATATGGGATTTATGAGTAATTTCTCCTTTAATTTAATATGAATTATTTTAATTTTTTATTAATTTTTTTAAAAAAATTCCTTCTTACCTTAAATTTCTCTTTTCACTAAATTTGATGAGAACAAAAATCTTTAGCAATATTTTATGTTTTTAAATTTGTATCACATTTAAATTTAATGAAAAATTTAATGAATTTTCAATTTGATAAAAAAAATATTTGCAATATTTTATGTTTTTAAATTTGTATCACATTTAAATTTAATGAAGAATTTGATGAATTTTCAATTTGATAAAAAAAATATTTGTCTTCATTTGATAAAATGACCGAGATATTTTTTTGACTATTTTCTTTTATTAAATTTAAATTTGATAAGAAAAAAAAAGTTAATAATTGAAACGGTTCATCCTTTTTTATTAAATTTGTTTAACAATGCTTGACTTGACTTGATATAAGTCACCCCAATGGTGAGACTCAATTATTTTTTTAAAAAAATACCTAACATATCTTTTTTTTAAAAACCTCTTTAATCAATTCAGGTTAAAAAAAAAAAAAATTCATCTCCAATCCTTCATTTTTTCAACAGTTTCATCAAATTTAAGTAAAAAAAAATGTTGTTGAAATTTTATGAAATATTTGATTCATCTCTCATATGATGAATTTTTTTTATTTATGAAAATTTGATTTGATATAAGTTTGGTGAATGGATTGATCCATTGACATCAAATGTAAATTTAATGAGGGATTTAGTAAAGAATTGAAAATGCTCTTGGGTGTTTTATTTTTGGTTTGCATATATTGTAGGTCGAGGCCAGGATTTTATCGTGAGACTGCAATTCCTAAAAGGTCAACTTGGTGCGTTTTGTTTGTTATTAAGGATTTGTTTGGTAATCATTTCGTTTTCAGTTTTTGATTTATATTTATAAAAATTTAAACAATTATCATAAAAATTTATTTGATAATTGTTTGGTTTATAAATGGTTGTTTCAGTTTGTAAATTTGAGGAAAAAACGTAAACTCAAAAAATGAGTTTACATTGGTTTTCAAACAGAAATTTAAAATTTTGACTAATAAATTTTTTTTTCAATTATTTTTTTCCAATTAATTTTTTTTTTCAATTATAATGTGTATGATTCCATTGTCATAAATAATAAAAAATAAATATAAATATTTTAAGTCTAAACAAACATATTTTTTAGTTTATGTTTTTAAAATTTTTCAAATATTTTGTTCAATTCAAACGCATTTGTAGTTTATGTTTTTCTAAAAATAAAGAAAAGTCAATTTATAAAATTTTTGTAAACATAAACAAAAAAACATAAACGTTACCAAACGGGAAATAAAAGTTTCTAATTTATTTTTGTGTGATTCTGTTGAAGAATATACTTAGCTCTCCATTTGTTAGACAGAAAATATCTCCAAGATTTTGTGATCCGTTGTGAACCTTATTTCAATTTCAAGAGCTTGGGTATTAATATATCAATTCGATTTGAGTTCTCTTATTAAATTGCTCATTTACCTACATACATGTGGATGATAAAATTATCTCCATAGAGAAATAATAAGATGATGTACCCAACCCTTTGATTTACAACTAAGCTTTGCAAAAAATCACTATTACTTGCATGCAAACTCGGAGAGATAAAAAGCCAGGGGAGCATGATTAAGTAGAGCTCTTTGTTCCCTCACAATCCAATCTTAATTAATGTTCTCAATTTCCTAGAGTTTCTTTCTAACCAAACAAACATTAAAATTGTGACAACCAATTTGACTTGAACATGCAACATTTCCCTTCAGGAATACATAGGAGTACCTATCTAACTATGTTACATGGACACAAGTTGGTTGGCATTGTACAAGTGTCCAGTTCATCAATCCTCATGTCCATAAAGTCATATTTGCTTAATTCTCCCTCTGTTTCAAATTGTTGGTCCATTTTCGTCTTCTGTGCCCATTATTCAATTTTTTTTTACAAATTAAAATATCTCAAGTAGTTTTTTGTGGATACAGTCTACAAAATCATTGAAAAATGAATAAATTAAAAAGGGTTAATTACATTTAAAACCTAGTTCCTAATTTAATTTTACTTTGATCCTATAATTTCAATGAGCAATTTATCTCTACATTAAATCTAGTTTCAATTTTAATTCTAACGAAAACTTATTAAATTCTAGAAACAAAAAAAGCAACAGAAGACACAAAACTAAAGCTGTTTTTCAATGGCAATAATAATAAATCATAAATATAAAGAAAGAGGAAAAAAAGGGTATTGAGGACCTGTGATTCCATGGAGATGTTTGGAACCCTACATTCAGATGAGGAAAGAAGCAAGAGAGCGAAGCTTCAAAGTGTGAATCTTTTGGAGGAAGACTTTAGTGCAAGTGAAAAAAGTCAGTGTCTTTTAGATTAATAAAATAAATGAAAATCTTCCTGTTTTTGGATTTTTCAAAAAAGTTTTGGACTTTTCAAACTGAATTTTTTTGTAATATTTTAATTAAGAATATTTAAAAATTTTACTAAATTTATTGAATAAAAATATAAAAATTAAGCACATTTTGGTAATTTTTGTATTTATTGAATTCTTTTTAGATTTTTTCAAAATTTATTAAATATTTAGATATGCTGTATTTAAAAAGTAAAAAAAAAAACATTGTCTATAATATGAAGAAAAAAATTACTAAAAACAAAAAAATACAAAAAATAAAAACTTAAAAACATTTTTGAAAACTCAAAACCAAATAGAATGATTACCGTTGTCAATTTTGGCAGGCGTTAGAGATTCTCCAATCCTTTATCAAAATTTTCATCTAATTTGATTCAAAATTTGAGTAAAAAACTTGATTTGATTTGAATTACTTCAGTTCTCTCATCAAATTTTCATAAAAAAATTTAAATTTCTGTTCTTAGTATTCCAAATGTATCTTTTCATCAAATTTGATAATAAAAAAATATATATATCTTTCTCTTGATTTGATGAACATTTAATGAATGTGTTAGAACTTAGAACCATCATCTATTTTTTTTAATATCTATTTTCATTTCAAATTTGAGTAAAAAGTTGAGTTTGATATGAACTGAACTACTGCAACCTTTTATCAAACTTTTATCAAAATGTTTTTAAAAATTCCACTCTTATCCCAAACTCATCTTTTCATCAATTATAACAAGTTAAGGACCTTATTTGTAAATACATAAAATTTCATTTTTCAATCCACTCGACTAAATGATACCCTCTACACTATAGCTAGTCTGTGTAACCAAATCTAAATGAACCTCATTTTGTCAACAAAGAGCAATACGCTCAAGTGGTCAAATGGAGACAAACATCAACACAAAAGAACTAAACCTCAAAATGCCAAATTCAAACCTAATATTATTGTTCCATGTCCCTTTAGTTAAAACTCAGTAGGAATCGCATTGAGACGGGGGTTCATTTGGGAAGAATCTTTTAAACTTGACTTTTTAAATTTTTGGCTAATTTAGCCGGACTAATTAGCTCCGTTTAAGAACTTTTTTGATTTTTTTTGTTTTTTTGTGAAAAAAACAAAAACAAAAAAGTAAAATGATTATGATTTGAATATAACATTTTATCTTATTGGCTTATTTAACCTATTTTGTCTTGTTATGCTTTTTTAATCCCAACCTAAACCCGACTCACTTGCCAAACGAGGGCAAAGTCAAGCTAAAAAGTACCTTGGAATGAGGGTACGAGTCCCTTCAACATGACATAATACTAAAATAACAGGAATCTGCAATTGAGTATGAAGCCACCATATTAAGCCATTGAGAACAATTTAGGCCAAGTTTGGCAACCTCAAAATAATTCATCTTTTTATCTTTTTTCCATCACATCACCTCTCTACTTTTCTGCACATCTTTTCGTAAAAAGACAAAAAATGCACTTATTTAGATCATCCCAAACAACCCCTTAGTTTATATTGAAACCTTCATTGTAGAAAAGTTCCAATCATACCCTGATTTCAACTAGGACACATGTCAATACAATTGCAGAGATTCAAATCTTGGAAGAACTTTGATGACCAATGAGGACGCTACACATTTAGGCCAAGTTTGGCATAACTTAAATAATACTGTAGAAAATTTAATGTATTATTGATTTATATTTGATTGATTTTGAATGACTACAATGACTCTTCTATATATAGGAGAGGAAGAGAATATACTAACACACTACTAACACACTTACCTACCACACTACACTCACCTAACACACTCACTACTAACACACTAACATAAAATATTCTAACAGCCCCCCTCAAACTCAAGGGGGATAGGAACCAACCAACTTGAGTTTGGAGAGAGTAACAAAACATGAAAAATAATCTGACAAATAAAATAAAAGTAGATAGGAGACACTGTATGGTCGTGTCAGACCGTTGTAGAGAGTTTATGGGGTCATGTCGGACCGTTGTAAAACAGTTTACTGGTCATGTCGGACCGTTGTAGAAAACAGTTTACTGGGTCATGTCGGACCGTTGTAGAAGACACTATAAACAGTTTACTGGGTCATGTCGGACCGTTGTAGAAAACAGTTTACGGGGTCATGTCGGACCGATGTAGAATACAGTTTACGGAGTCTTGCTGGACCCATGTAGGAGACAGTTTACGGGGTCATGTTGGACCGTTGTAGAAGACACTATATGGCTGTGTCGAACCGTTGTAGCAGAGAACCGAAATCAATGTCGGAACAGTTTACCGAGTCTTGTCGGACCCATATAGGAGCTAACCGGAATCAATGTCGGGACAGTTTACAGAGTCTTGTCGGACCCATATAGGAGCTAACCGGAATCAAAGTCGGGACAGTTTACAGAGTCTTGTCGGACCCTTATAGAAGCTAACCGGAATCAAAGTCGGGACAGTTTACAGAGTCTTGTCGGACCCTCAAAAGGCGTGCCCAATCTTATCAAAAGGCGTGCCATCAAAAGGTGTGCCCGACAGCCATCAAAAGTCGAGCCATCAAAAGGCGCGCCGATTTGTCGTCTAGCGCCGAGCGACGCGCGTTACGCGTGGCTGTTGTGGCTATTTAACGAAGACGGAGGCGGAGGCTTAGACAGAACAAAACACTTGCTGAAAACCTCTGAAAAACTCTTCATTTTTGCTGAGAGAGATTATCCCCGAAACACTCTACAACCAACCCTGAATATGGCCTCTTCTTCCTGTTCAGCTACCCAGAACATAACCTCTTCGTCTCGTGGTCTTACTCTCTTTCCCGACCTCAACGAGGTCACAACTCAGAATATAGCCCTTGAACCTCAACCAAGCCCCCCTGGTTTTGCGCCTTTGAACTATCCGATGGTGGCAGTTGAGCAGATAATGGTTGCTCAATCTGATATTGAGGCCAATTATTATACATTGAGGTCTTGTGTTGAGACAATGACGGCGGTCAACAACCTGTCGCACCGGCTTCAGAGTAGAACAACTGAGGTGCAGCAGGTAAAAGCCCAACTGGCTCTGCTCCAGCGCATGTATAACGGATGCCCGTGCAGAGATATGTGTGCTGAAGGCAGAAAATAAGGAACTGAAGCGGAAGGCCACCGTGTTGCTCAGATTTGGAGGGCCGCCATATGTGACGGTTGAGGAACAACGGGAAGTGAACGTGCTCGGTGGCGTGGGAAACACGGAGGCAGCACCGGCAAAGGACGCCCAAGACAAAGGCAAGAAGAAAGAGAACAGCTGAAGAGGCGAAAAAATAAGGCTGGTTTTTGTTGTAGTGGTTTGTGGTTGATTTGTTTTTGTGAGGTTTTTTTTTTTTTTTTTTTTTTGTGTAAAATTGTGATCGGGGTTGAACCCTAACATGAATAAAATGAGTTTATTGTGCAAATCCGGATGACATGAAGGGACAAGACTGAACCGAAAAATCAGTTGGAATGAATGGAAGCCTCGTCGTTTTTTTTTGGTTTTTGTTTTTTTTTTTTTTTAAATAAAAGATAAAAAAAATGGGTAAAAGGTTAAAGGAAAGTTTAAAATAAGAGATTCAAATTCGTAAAAAAGTTGGGAGAGTGTTTTGTTTGGGCGGGTCCTACCACAAATGTAAAAGGAGGATTATGGGTGTGCAAATCAGGTTGTGTTTGGTTTTCTGTTCACAAGGTGGAGTAAAATAAATATAAAAAAAAAGAAAAGAAAAAGAAAGTTGAGTGGGGAACATGGTGAGTGTGGAGTATGCTGGATCTCTGCATAATAAACATATATATATATATATATATTTAAAAGAAAGTGGAGTGGGATTTGTGGGTGATAAAATCAGCACATGGGTTTGGTTTGGTTTGGTGGTTTTGTAGTTGAACTGGGTGAATGAGATGCAAGTAGACAAACAGAAGGCTATTCTGAGAGTTTTCTAGAACAGTGTGCTTTGCAGCATTTGCAGACACGGAGGGAAGAGCGACAGCTTGGCCTTTTGGGAAAAAAGAAGCTGAATACAGGGCTTTGGGCCATTGATGAATAGTAGGGAGAGGTTGTGATGGAAGAGAAGCCATCTTCATCCATGAAATTGTTGAAGTATTCTTCTTCTTCTTGATGATGGTGGTTTTGTTGTCTAGAAGATCTAGAACTGCTTGACGTTCTGCTGGAGTTGAAGAGGGAATCGCCGGCGAGGACCGCCACGTCCTCGCCGAAGACCTTGTGGTTGGTGGGTTTTCCTCGACAGCGCAAGCAGCCGGCATTGCCTGAGATTCTCCGCCGCCGACGAGCTCGCAGGAGGCGATGCAGAGCACCGGGCGAACCCTTACCTCATGAGACTCTGATGTGTCCTTTTGATTTGTTGGATTGGGTGTTTCCCTGAGTAGACCATCAAGGGCATCATCAAGGTTGGCTGCAACTGAAGCTGATTTAGATAAATCAGGTCCTTTCCTCAAATGTTGAGCAGGAGCTGAATGAACATATGGATTTCCTCCTAACAGTGAAGTTGAAGTTTCTTGTTGATGAACAGAAAATCTACCACCAGAGGATGTTTCCTTCAGTAAATCATCAAGGGCATCATCAAATGGGTGGTCACTGAAGCGGCTTTGGATGATGGAATTAGCTTTGAGAAGCATGTATCCATTGAAATCAAATTGGGTGGTGATTTGTTGAAAGAGGTAGTTACAGGGACTGTATATGAATATGAAGAGAGAAGAGAGATGTGTATACACATCTCTACGTAGAGGACTCCAGCGGGCAGCGAAGGTAAAGTTGCCGGCCGCCCGCCCGCCGGTGAGAAAATACAGGCCTAAATCTTATAGCTCTGATACCATGTAGAAAATTTAATGTTTTTTGATATTTGATTGATTTTGAATGACTACAATGACTCTTCTATATATAGGAGAGGAAGAGAATATACTAACACACTACTAACACACTTACCTACCACTACACCACCACTACACTCACCTACCACACTTACCTACCACACTACACTCACCTAACACACTCACTACTAACACACTAACATAAAATATTCTAACAAATACAAAAAGTCAAAAAGTCACTATCTTATTTAAGTCACATCATCTTATTTAAATCACATCACCTCTCTAACACATCACAGCAAATCCAACCCAAACCCAATCCATATAAGTCAAAAAGTGCACTTTTTTAGAACATCCCAAACCAACCCTTAATATGGACACAAAACTATCTTGCATACTTGTGTAAATTTCATACATATTTGTTAACATTGGTTGTTACATCTGATATACTGGAAATGAAAATCTAGAGATGATAATGATTATGATCAAAACCATACACACACCAACAATCAATGCTCAAAGTTACTTCTTACAAAGGGAAGCAGAAAGATTTCTTCTTAGGTTCAAATTTCAGAGCAAGGTTCGAAATCAGTTACTTTTGAAACATGAAAGATATGAAATTTAATCATTACCACTTTCTTTGTTTCAAATAGCCGTTGATCTGTAGACAAACTTATGCCATGATCGTCCCATTAGTTAAAACATCTTTACGTTCTCCTGTCGTTCCACTTGTATACATTATCGTGCAGATGTCAGATCGAGAAAATTCTCAATCCAAACTTCCCTGAAAAAGATAGATAAACAGGGTAAGATGACAACAAAGAATGTACTACTTGAGCTATAAATAAAGCATTGATGTGAAGGTCTTACCAATAGAGCAAATTCTTTCCAAGAGAAGCAAGACAGGTCTTCAGCTTCCTTCCTTTGCATGCTAGAAATCTCCCAAAGCTGGCAATAGCTTAACAAAAGAATAAGCTGTTTTTAGTTCACTACCGGACTGTACATTTAAGTATTAGTCATTCTAAAAAAATTACGCTTACGAGTTATGACTTACTTTTAGATGTGAAGTACACCTTCGAAGGCATGTTGGCATCTGCACAAGGTAAAATTAAGTATTATAAAGAAGAATATTATGAGTTAATGACCCAACTTTCTTTTTGTGTTTATTTTCATCAAACTAGTTTCTATTTTTTCGAGGGGAAAAAAAAACAGAAAATAGATTATGAAAACTCAACCAAACAGGATGAATACCACTTATCTTGCTAATCAAGAATCAAAGCCTAATACAATAAAGCACTCAAGATCCAGGATTGATCTTTTGGAGATAGTAGAATTGGAATTGAAAACAATGAAGCAATGTGGATAATCAAACAAATAGAAAGATATATATTCATGAAGTAGAGTCTAGAATCGAACTCGAGCTCTGTACACTATTTATTTCTAGGATTGATACCTCTTCATTAGATTGCTTAATGGAGTATTACAAATTCACTATTCAGATATCAAAAGATCAATTGATGTTTCAGATGGTTCAGTTGTTTGCTCACAGGTGAAGTAGTGAATGATTTGCAACCTATGAAGCACATGTACAGATATTGGTACTAGTACGGTACGGATATGTCAAAATGGTAAAATCTAAAAAAAGTACTGTAATGGTGTGGCTGGATACGTTTGTAAAAGAATATTTATTTTTAATTTGAATCATGAAAAAATCAGTTAAATGATTTAGTTGATTAAGATTCAACCTACAATTTACATTTAATGCCAAAAGTAAGGTATAGATCAAAATTAAATATCATTATATTAAATAACTTACAAACCAAAACTTAATTTTAAAATAAAAAATTATTCATCCGCACAAATTTTTTTTTTGCATGGTAATATTTTTTTTTTTTTTTGATAAACAACAAAATTTTATTAAAACTGAAAAAAGAGAGGACAAGAGGTCCTCTTACAAGAAGAGAAAAAAGAAGAAGAAACAGCAAAACCAATTACAAAACTCCAAACTCTAAGAAATCATTTTCTTACCGATCAAAAACATATTCGAGGGTGATTCAGGAGGAAAAATTGTGTGAATGCAGCATTGCTATTATGCTATAAAAATAAAATTAAAAAATTAAAAAGAAAGAGTAGTCTAACTTTACCTCTACATAGGCTTCGTTTGGGAAGTTGACTATTTTAGTTTTTGGCTATTTTAGTAGGCTAAAATATTTGTGTTTGGGAAGAGAGTTGGATTTTTTTGTAGTAGGATGTGATGTTTGTGAGAGAAAAAGTGAAATGATTATGGGTTTGATGTGACATTTTGTCTTATTGGCTATTTTAGCCTATTTTGTCTTTTTGTGAATTTTAACCCAAAAAAAGCCAAACCTTGGCTTCCCAAACAGGGCCATCATACTATTCCGGCTGGGGGTACAATTAAGAAGAAAATTTTTTGGGTCCATGTTGCATATACCCGGTACGTATGCAGAATCATGAAAAATACCAATACCCAGTAGATACGAAATGTTAGCAAAGTACACATGCTTCATATATTGCAACTCTAGAAAAGTGATCATGTGATCATGATAATTCCCAAAAATCTAAATTCTTGATCTAGGGAGAAGCAATGAGAACATACAGCCAGTATCTATCTTATTCTCTCGGACAAAAGATATCGAAACTTCAGGATGGTTGATGATGACCTCCACAGAATTTGCATCAGTGACACCAGCAGAACAAACTAAGACTGATTCAATGGCCGGTGGTTGGTAAAATTTAAATTAACTTTAGCCACGTACCCTGCATTTCGAGCTCAAATGCTCAAAATGACAACCTGTTGGTTTAATGAAAAGGAAGAAAACATACCGAGTGTGTCATATAGCGGTAAATAGGCTATGGAATGGCTGTTACAAGCCTATGTGAAAATAGCCAATTCAAAACTTATTAAGTGAAGAAATACTAGTAAAATAAATAAGAAAGAACCATGGCAATGTATGTACTAAAGCAATTAAGTTTCTTTCTACATGAAGAGAAACAAAATACAGCATACCAAACCAAACCAAACCAAGCCAAGCCTTAAAACAAAGTACAGCATACCTCCATTGAAATGATCGATTCTGGGAAATTGGATCCATATATACTGCACTGTTCTCCCTGAAAAAGCATGACCCACTTGTTTATATTAGTCAGTTTCAAATATGCAAGGTCACACTAGTTTTTCAAACTTCAAAACCACTCTTTACTTCAACTAATGTTTGGTTAAATTTTCAACTTACAAGATTGACCATCCGCATCCGGAACCAATTTGAAGAGCAGCATCATAAACCTCCTCATGTGTCAGCCATAAATATGGGCCAACCTGTCAGAAAATTTCACATGGAAATTGATGATCAGCCATTTTCTATCTTCTCTGGAACTTGATAAGTAGTTTCTTTTCTTCTCCAAAACTAGAAATCATGGAGCTTAATGGGTTTCTATGTTACTTTTATTTATACTGACTAAAAAGATATGGTGACATGACATTTGTCTCTTATTTAAATGACTAATGATGGATAACGGTATTTTTATTCTGGTTTGAACCACGTACAGACATAAACTTAAAGAGACAGAGACAAACAAACACACACACACAGAATGGTACCTTTGAGTCCATGATTATATGATGACCCAGCATACGGTTCTTTGGGGTCCTTTTAACAGAACCACTGCCACCAAAAATAGAGATTCAAAGTGTTTAAATTGGATGAACCCAATATATACAGTTTAGTATAGGATTTTTACACACACACAAAAAAAACAAAAAAACAAAAAATCGGACATATTTTGTCAAAAATATCATCTTTAAAAGAAATCTCAGGGAAATGATGCTGCAGCCAAGAGCAGTACTTGGCCATGAATGATGAAAATGTAGAAAAAGGAGTCTGAACTAATTTTCATTTTTTCCATTATTATGCAAATCCAAAATGGGTACTGAGGAATGGCTGGTTTGTATATAATAGGAAGAAATTGTTGGCTACAAATGGGAATAATCATCTGGTGCAACAGCCTCAGTTATTTAGGGCTGTTTTGGCAACAACCTATTTTAGCCAAAAAATCACTACAAAAAGGTCGACTTTTCTCTCTACTTTTTGCACGCCTTTTTGTAAAAAGCTAAAAAACCAACTAAAATAGTCAATTCCCAAAACAACCCTTAATATGAAGAAAAGTGACATTAAAACCATGCACTGAGAGATAGAGGGAGAGACAGTTGTTAAGATGATAGATGCATGGAACAATAATTGAAGATCATGGCTTGGGAGAGAGATGTGAAAGGTGCAGTGATTTTCTTCTTGTTCTTTTTAAATTATTTCGGTTAATAATGCAATGGAAATAAAACAAGATGATGATTAAGAAAATACCTGAAGACTGATTCTCTAATAAACAGTTTAGTCCCTCATATCTATTGAAAGAAGAAGTCCCAATGACCGGGACGGGGACGGGGACGGGGACGGGGAACGGATAAGAAGGTGGGGGGACTGGTCGGTCGGAAGTAATAGCATTCCTCAGGCATCTCTTCAATCAACACTTGCATGTGGGGAAGGACGGATCTCAATTTATATGGCAGCATCTTCAACTTCTTGTGACTTCGAATTTCTAAAGTCAAAAGATGCCCTTTCATCCACCCTCCACCTCTCTAAGTTGTGCAAACCTTTGAGTGTTAGATATTTTAGTTGAGGGAATCCCCTTGCAGAACAAACCATTTCTTTCCCCACAAAGGCTTCGTCTAAGTAGAGGCTCCTCAAGTTAGGCAACTTCTCCAGCGTGGACATAGGGTCTTCCTTAAGTAGAGATCCTCCAACCATAGCTGGTGAGGCTGCTGCTTGAATACAAAGAGATATATTCATCCGATAGTCAACTGGTGGTGCTAACACTTATAGACCCTTGTATTTCCAATTTATGAAGATGATGAACACAATAATTGTGTTAGAAGATTTGACTCCCCGGAGAAAACATCAGAGTCGCGAATAGAAAGTGAAGAGTGACGGAAGAGTTGTTGATTTGGGTTGATGATGCTGAAGAGGTAGTTGATCATATCCTCACGTCTCCCCCACATTTTTGCTTCCCTTAGCTGTCGAAGATTGGTTAATTTCAAGAGATCCTTGATATCACAATAATATGTATGGAAGTTTTCTAGCATCTCTAGGTTGTCCAACCCATCCAATCGTAATATGTCACCATTTTCTATATGTAAGGATTGAGGAAGATAAAGATACTGCAGTAGTGTCAATTTCCATAGCACATTTGGTATCAATGGATGTGAGAGTGTCCATAAATCAAGGGTTTGCAAATACCTCAACTTGCCTATTGATGATGGCAACTGGTTGAACCATGAATATCTTAAACCCAAGTACCTCAAGTGGATTAAATTTCCTATTGTTTTTGGTAACTTTAGATCACTCACACTAAAAAAGCGATGTCCTATTGCTTCAAGATCTAAAACTTTCAGCAATTTGTGATGGTTGAAAATACAGGGTTTGATTTGTTCCCAGAGTCCATGACTGCAACCGCCTCCATAGAAAAATACAGCTGACCGAATGTGCCGAACTTGTTTTTGTTTGAGGAGCGAAAGGTCTCCATCAACATTCTCATCAAAGGCAATTGCAAGTCTGTGTATTTGACTACTCTTATATGATGATAATGAAGAAGAAAGGATAGGAATTTTCCACTAGTTGTTGTTGCTCATTTTTATGCCTCTTCAAATGAATGACCTTAAGAAAATTTTCCTCTTTTATCTTTAACAAACATAGGTCTCGCATAAGGTCATGAAGCTTGCATGATTTAAACCTTCCTTGGTTCCTGATTGGGTACTCCTCTAGCTGCACCTGAAGTATGAATCTCTGTGCCAATTCATCCAAATAACATTCTGCCACAGCCATCATTGTTTCTTCTTCCCCTTTTTCCTTATCCTCCAATGATGATGGTAATATGATACCTTCGGCCATCCACAGTTGGTATAATTTCTCTGCTTCTATCTCAACATCTTCTGGGTAATTTCCCAAACAAAGAAAACATGCCTTCAACCGATATGGCAAGTCATGATAACTAGGAGCCAACACCTCCATTACTCCTCCATGTTGCTGTCCAGCACTTTTGCCCCTCCTTAGAAACGAATTTAAGGCTTGGTTTGGGGTACACTAAATAATACAAAAAGTCAAAAAGTCACTATCCTATTTAAGTCACATCATCTTATTTAAATCACATCACCTCTCTAACACATCACATCAAACCCAACCCAAACCCAAACCCAACCCATATAAGCCAATAAGTCAAAAAGTGCACTTTTTTAGAACATCCCAAACCAGCCCTAAATTTTGATGAACTATCTCCCACTCACTCCAAGTATGTTTTGTCACTAAGATTCCTCCTAACACAACAATGGCTAGCGGTAAACCCCCACACCGTTCAACCATTTCCCTCACTAACATCTCCATCCTGGTGTCAACTTTGAAGTCTACAAAAGGAACAAAGAGAAAATTTGTAGTTACAAATAAAACGGAAGAAGTCGTTGGTAAATATAACACCCTCACTTGTACATAAAAAAGAATAACATGTGACAAAATATTGAAAACTAGAAAATACAATACATTTCATGTAAAAATGATGATTTTTTATTTCTCTCTTACTGAATTTGCTTAAACATGTGGAAAAAATCTGCTAACTATTTGTTGACTTGTGCATTTCACAAATAGAGATTAGATCTGAAACATTTACTAATTGCAAATTAGATCTGAAAAAATCTGTCCCTCCTTAAATCTGAAACATTGACTAATTGCATTTGATAATATATGGTAGGGTTTTTTTGGAGCAAGTAAGCATTTGAAAAAATGAAAGCAAATACAAATTTATAAGGGGCGTACCTATTGGGTCTGTGGACCCAGATAAGTATTATTCACTCAATCCTCGGTCCAATAGGGGGTTTGGAGGGCCTCCTCCCAAGGAAAGGGGGTCCAGGGGGTACTTTAGTAATTTCCCTGTTGCTTCCACATTGCACTAATTCTATACTTATAAATAGATGAAGGGGCCGCCTCTTTCAGGTTAAGAGAGTTGTATCGTTTTCTGATCATAGTTAAAACCGCAACAACCATGAACGTAGCCCTATTCTAGGGTGAACCACGTAAATCCTTGTATTCTTGTGTGTATTTGATTTCTTTGATTTAATTATCTTTCTTGTTTGCTATTTTATGTCTCACCGATCCTTGTTAGGAAGAGACATTTTTCCTAACAGTACCCCATGCCTAAATCCCTAATAAATTTGTGGTCTAATGACTATCCCCAAACCCAAATCCATAGCCTATTCTCTAGCAAAGCCAGGAGAGGTTCCAAAATCAACAAAGTAGTTAGCTGATAACAGAACCTCCCTCACATGGTAGGTTACCATTGAAAACTAACATTTTACTTCAAAAAATGCATGAATTTTAAGTCAAAGAGATTTGAAATATGTCTTCTGAGATATTCAATCCTCCAAGGGACTTGCCCACAATTACTGATAGAAAAATGAGTAATTACAAACATGGTTATCAGAATCCCAATCCGAATCTTACGATCCATTTGAGTACAATCGATCCAGATCGTGTAAAAAATTCCTTATAGGTAGGATCTTTCGATCTTGGTAATGAGATCTTATAAGATCGTGGAATCCCGATCCGAATACAATCCAATTTACAAGCCTGGTTTTGTATTGTATGACATATTTTATTGTAAATTTTATGTCTGTTGTCTAAATACCAACTTATGTGATCAAAATAAATAATAAAAATTAAGTAGTATTAAATCAAATAGACTAAGAAAAACAAACTAGGAAACAAACATTTTATTGCGGTAATTTAAGAAACTTAACTAGTCTAAAAAGCAAACTTAACTTTAGCAAAGTCTGAGGAGGGTAAGATGATTGCAACTTTATCCCAATTTTTGGAGAGATTATTTTTGTGACTCGAATCCGCTCCACCAGGGATGCTAATAACAAACTTTATCATTCGGTTAAGCTGCTCTTTTGAGTTCTTTAATCTATTTTCATATTCAACTTTGTAAAATATTTTTTCTTCACTTTTTATACATTATTGTAGATTGTAAAGTATTTTGTTATAGAATTCTTTTTCTTCGCCTTCTTTGTTGATGAAATACAAAACTTTTACAATCAAGTTTTCTATTGTATAATATTATATATACATTTTACATGGAGTATTATATTTTTCACAATATCTTCACTTCTTTTTAATAGAATATAGGCTCATTTTATGTATACTTTTAAGAAATATTTATTTAAATTAAATTATTATGTAATTTTTCTTTTTGGGTAGGATCTTACAATCCTCGATCCGATTCTACGATCCGATCCTATAAACACCTCCAACAATCCAATATAGGATCCCGATTTTAACAACCTTGATTACAAGTAATATTATTTCTCTTAATTCTTTATTTCCCTCAACAAATCTAAAATCTAGGCTTAACATAAATAAATAAAGTAACTATGAGACTAAGAAAAAGTTACTTGAAAGATTTTATTGCAAGATCAAAGCACTTAATACGATAATGAGATATATGAAGATGACTCAGAAGAAATTCTCATTTACCTATATTTTTTTACCTCTTTTACCTAAACCATGAATAAATATAGTGAACCACTAGACAAACATATTACGATACCTTAATATTTGGTGCAAGGAAGTCAACTGAGGAGAAATTCAATGATTGAAGAGACTAACCTGCACCACCTCTTCTTGAGAAGACCTTTTTTTGAAATAGCTCCCAACTCTCTTCTTCATTTAAGCACTTTGGTTCATGGAGGAAACAAGTCGGATCTATGTGCATAGCTACTTCTTTATTACGAGTTGTAATCAATATTTTGCTGCCCATACTTCCTGGTGGGAAGGCAGCTCTTAGACTATCCCAAGCATATGCTGACCAAATGTCATCAATAACCACTAGGCATTTTTTCTCTTGTTGGACTCCGTAAAGTTGCTTGACAAGTTCTTCATCTCTCATGTTCACAGTTTGATTTTTCCGCTCTGGTACAAGTTTAGTTAAAATCCCTTCCAAAATATCTTTTCTTTGCCATTGTTGAGATATACAGACCCAAGCAAATCGATCAAAGTGGTTCCTAATACTTTGGTGATGGTATATCTTATTAGCAAGGGTGGTCTTTCCTAGACCACCCATGCCACAAATAGCAACAACACAATTTTGTTTTCTTTCATTCACCAAATGTTTGATTAATGTCTTCATGTCTTCTTGAAAACCAACAAAATCCTCTTCAATAACATGGGAATAAGATCGCCGAAATTGAAGTTTCCTTTGATATGTAGAACTTGTACCTTCTCTTTCCATTATGGCAATTAAACCGTAACTTTGTAAGCTTGAGATGAGAATATTGATATTTTTTTTAATAGTTTCAATCTCAGACCGAATCCTGTAGCGGGCTAAAACTTCACTCAAGATGTTAACAGATCTGATGAGGATCTTTCGAAAACCTCCTCTCCTTGATGCCACTTCAAAAACAAAAGTTTCAACAACAGCCTCCGCGTTATAAGCAACTTCTCTAATTTCTACAACCAAATTGTGGATCGTCTCATGTTCATCTTGTTTTGCATCTGCATCTTTCAAGAAGCATTGCATCTGCCTTAAGTGTGCTTGAACTTGCTCCACTTGGTCACTCATACCATACAAGAATTGTGCATTTTGAATCACTAAAACACCAAGTCCTTTGATGGCGAAGGCGACAACAGACTCTGCCATTACCCTTGCTGCATTGAAAAGTACTATAAGCTTAGATGAAATGTGTCCAACTCAAGTGTATTTCTCATCTTAAATATTCCACATGTACATAAATTTATCAATTAGTCCAGTGAGTTAGGGGCATGTATGTATAAATACATATACTATAAACAATTGGTATTGGGATTGTGCTTTTTCAGCAATTTGTTTGCACAACAAAACATTCTTGTATATCAATTGAACTTTCAAATCATGAGTGCTCCTGTGGCATTGCTTTTTCCTTTTGTCTTTAAAATTTATAGATTTTAAAATTCAATTTTTTGGATCAAAAGTATGTATGTAAGGATTTGAATGAAAGATTTCCCTCTACATGTTATGCAATGCCCAATATATAACTCATGTATAAACATATGCGGATCATGAATTTGTGAGTGTACATATGGGGAGTTGCTAACAACCCTACCTAATTACTTTGGACTCCCCATTTCTTTAGACCGACACACACCAAAAGTGCTCCCCTCCCTTTTTTCTTTGAACACCCACCATAATCCTACCCTTTGGACCCCCACCTTTGCAACCTTACTTCGGCAGCCCCCACCCCCACATCCGGCGACCCTCCCCCCAGCCCTCCGTCGGCCCTTCCCCAGTCCCTTCTTCCTTTCCGACAACCCCTTCCCCCACTATAACCCATACCCAACCGGCAACCCCCTTCCCCAGTTCCCCTTCTCCTCCTTAAGAGCCCCCAGCCCTGACACCCTTCTTCTTCTTCTTCCTCGCCGCCTAAACCCTAAAGGGTTTTCAAATCTAAGGTTTAGGCGAGCGAAGAGGAAGAGGAGGATGAAGATGAACAAGAAGAAATAAGAGAAAGAGGGAGGAAGGAATGAGGGGGTGGGTTCCGGCATTGTGGCTGGCAACAACGGACAAGAAGTAGGGGCGACACAAAAGGGAAGTGGTGGGGTGAAGGAGGTTGGGGGAGGGACAAGGTGGCAAGGTAGGGCTAGGAAGGGGAAGCAAGGGTCGAGAGGTTTACCAAAAAGGGGCAGACAGGGAGGTAGCCGAAGTTGTTGTTGGTGGTGGTGGTTCGGGTTAGGGTTAGGATTGAGAGGTTAGAGATGAGGATAAAATAAGAAAGTTGTGTTATGGTAAAATGGTAAGGGTGTGTTTGGTAACGTTTACGTTTTTAGTTTATATTTACAAAAATTTTATAAACTGGTTTTTGTTTATTTTTTGTTTATTTTTAGAAAAACATAAACTACAAACGCGTTTGGTAATTGACAAAATGTTTAAAAAAAGTTTAAAATATAAAAAAGAGTGAGAAATGGCAAGTGGTGGCAAGTGACGGCGGAAGACAGTGGTGGAAAGTGGTGACGGTGGGTAGTGGGTAGCTGGTGGTGGTGGTGGGTGGTGGTGGTGGGTGTGGTGACGGTGGCGGGTGGTGGGTGGTAGCGAATGGATGGTGGTGGCAGGTGGTGAGTGGTGGTGGCAGGTGGATGACGGATGGCGGGTGGTGGTGGTGGGTGAATGGGTGACGGTAGCGGGGGGTGGGTGGTAGCGAGTGGGTGGTGGTGGTGGTGGTGGTGGTGGCGGTGGTGGTGATGGTGGCAGGTGGGTGGCGGATGACGGGTGGTGGTGGATGGTGGTGGGTAGGTAGCGGGTGGTAGGTGGTAGCGAGTGGGTGGTGGTGGTGGCAGGTAGGTAGCAGGTGGGTGGTGGGTGATGGTGGTGGTAGTGGTGGTGGCTGGTGGGTGGTGGTGGCTGGTGGGCGGCTGGTAGCTGGTGGTGGTGGGTGGCTGGTGGTGGCAGGTGGTGGATGGTGGTGGCAAGTGGGTGGTGAGTGGTGGTGGCAAGTAGATG
Source organism: Camellia japonica (assembly GCA_030407325.1). NCBI lineage: Eukaryota > Viridiplantae > Streptophyta > Magnoliopsida > Ericales > Theaceae > Camellia > Camellia japonica. The sequence continues at coordinate 161,952,571 of JAPPVO010000031.1, read as the reverse complement.
GCGGATGGTGGGTGGTGGCGGGTGGATGGTGGTGGTGGCGGCGGTGGTGGAGAGGGGTGGGTGGTGGTGGCGAGTGGGTGGTAGATGGGTGGTGGCTGGTGGGTTGCTGGTGGGTGGTGAGTGGTGGTGGTGGGGGGTGGGTGATGGTGGTGGCGGAAGACGGTGGTGGTGGGGGGTGGGTGATGGTGGTAGCGGAAGACGGTGGTGGAAAATGGTGGCGGGTGGTGGCTAGTGTTGGGTGGTAAAAAAAAAAAAAAAAAACCAAAAACTTAAAACGGAAACACATTTTTTGTGTTGTCATTTTTTGGCCAAATTTATAAATTGAGACCACTAATTTATAAATCAAAAATTTTACCAAACAAGTTTTTAGTTGAGTTTTTAAAATTTTTGTAAATATAAACAGAAAACTGAAAACGTAAGTGTTACCAAACGACACCTTAATAAAACTAAATAGGATAAATTACACTGATCTCCTTCAAGGTTTGGAGAAAATATAGCAAGTTTCACAGTTTTAATAGAATTACATTGACCTCCCTTTTTAGTAAAATGGTATGAAGGCACAAACATACACAAGCTAAAATATATATTTCAATATAAAACAAATTTTAAAAAAAATGATAATATCATTTTTTTCATTCATATAGCTAACGAATTTATGATAAAAAGGGGACCAAGTGATATATGAATTAAAACATTAAGGGAACCTAGTGTAATTATGCCAAACTTATGAGACAACTTCCTAAACGAGGCCAAAATCTGAGGAAATTTTAAAAATAATAAGGATTGGAAATTGTTTTCTTTTATAAAAATGATTAAATTAGGTTTTTCAAAAATATTTGATGAAAAAAAATCCAAATTTGAAGTGTTCCATGGATCAAGCTTTTCCCTACCAAAAAATAAATAAATAAATAAAAAATAAAAATAAAAATAAAAATAAAAAAAGAGTTAGGAATGGAGAGGATTCCGTTCATACATATACATGTATTTCTGGGTATACATACATGTGATGCTAGAGTCTAGAGATCATTCCATTTTTGGTAAAACAGAATTGCAGAGGGGGGAGAGAGAGAGAGAGAGAGGAATGCATACCTGGTGAGAGAGGCCGTGGGAGGATAATGGAGATGCTGTGCAAACGTTTGGGGGCTAATGGACCATTCAGATTTTAATTTGGGGGGTTTGTGATTTGTCAATTCTAATTGATTTTTTAATTTCTTTTAAAAAGGTATATATAAAAATAAAAAAAGGTGATAGGATTGAGTGTTTTATTTGTTTTTTTTTTTTTTACTATTCTAACTAGGAAAATATGTGGTAGCTCGAAAATATTGGACTCAAATGGCTTGAAGGCACCTTCTTTTTTTCTTTCCTTTCCCCCTCTTTTTGCTCTCTAAAACAGACAGAAGAAGGAGAAAAGAAGGAGAGGAGAAAGATGAGAAGCAGAAAAGAAGAGAGGAGGAACAGAGAGAGAGAGAGAGAGATCTATACACAAATCTATGTATACACACAGGAAGGTCGTGATGGGTTTGCGCTGGTGATGGGGCGACGGTGACGGTGGGTGGAGGTATGGATGTGCGCGGTGCGAGTCGGTGTGGTTTAAGAGAAAAATAGAAACCGTACGGCGGGTGGCGGATTGATAAAAGTATCATTAGAAATTGCCATTTTTCTTATCAAAAACCGGCGGTTCGGTTGGCAAATAATGGCGGATTTGCGGTTTATAAAAAATATAATTCAAATTATAGAACTTGAATCAAAGAGTAAAAAGATCTAATTTATAAATTAACTAATATAACAAACTATTAAACTAAAAATCCAACAAAATAATATTGAAGAATAAGAATTAAATCTAACCTCAAGAACTTTAAAACCAAACTAATAGGCTTAAATCAAAGATTTAAATAAAAAAACCTAATTTATAAATTAACTAAAATCATCAAAATTAAAATAGATGTCTATTTATCTAACACATTGACAAACTAATAAACTAAAAATCCCACAATCCAAACAAATTATACAATAACAATCTAGTGGAATCCCAATCTTTGGTTCTTCTATTCAAAAATACAATAGCACCATCATTAGAGCTTGCATGTGCATATATAACATGCTTCTTCTTTTTTTTCAGATACTTTTTTTTTTGGTTCATAAAATTTGTTTGGTGTTTTAGTGGGTGCCACAGTTGGGTCCCCAAAGTGAAATCATCTTCACCTGATGTTCTAGAATGATTACGAATCATTTGATCCAACACACAAAACAGAGAGGAAAAATAAGCAGAGCATTCTTTTTTCCAGAAAAATAGAGAGGAAACAAAAACTCAGATTTGAAAAAAAAAAATTGCAGAAATTTTCAAAACTCGGATTTGAATATATCTCTTCAAAATCCATTACAAAACTCAGATTTGAATAAGATTGAAAACCCATTACAAACCGTGTGTCCAATACAAGGGAAAAAATATAAATCTTCTCTTTCCGGCCCTAGAAAACACAGAAACACCAAATCAAGAAGCAAAAGGTCCAAATCTAGAGACACATTTCGTCATAAAACACTACAAAGAAACCCAAAACAGAGAATAAGAGAAAGAGACAGCAGAAAGCGAGCAAAGAGAAAGCACGTACCAAATCGGCGAGCGGAGAAGATGCGGCGGCGACCGGCAAGGCTACTAGTGGCGGCGGCGACGGTCAAGGCTAATAGAGGCGACGGCTATCGGCGTGGTGGAGGAGCAAGAGGTGAGACAAATGTTATTTACCAATCTGTGAATACGATGACATGTTTAGAGGTGTTAGGGTTTAATTTGAGAATTGATTGTGTGTGTGTTTGTGTGTGTGTGTGTGTGTGAGAGAGAGAGAGAGAGAGAGAGAGTGTGTGTATCTCAGTAAATGTGGTCGCCGGTCGGAAGATGTGGTGTGTTTCTCTGTATATGCATATATATATATATATATTATAAATAAATTTAAAAAAAAAAAAAAAAAGAGGCAGGTCGGGTCGGTTACAACATACGGGTTGGCAACCTTCAACCGCCACCCGCATTGGCCCGCAAGGTTTGGACGTCTAACCTGGACGTCTAACCCGCCAACTCACTCGGCCAAAATAAAAAAGAATAAAGATTTGTGGCCCTAAAAAGTGTGGCCCTAATGGCCCTAATTTCCTTTTTTGGAAAAAATTATTTTTTTTTGCTTTTTTTTTTTGCCTTGTTTTTTTTTTTGTTGCCTTATATGGAAATTTAGGGCCATTCGGGCCTCTAAATTTCGAGCTACCAACCGGTAGCGAATAAAAAAAAACATGATTCGGTGTATTTTAATGATCAGCAATGGTAAAGGGTCTTAATTTTTGTGGCTCAAATGGTTTGAATTTGTCAAAACAACGTCGTTTTTAGTACAAAACAACATCAAAATTGCCAAAACGACGTCGTTTTGACAATTTTGAGCCATTTGAGTCACAAAAATTAAGACCCCCAAATATTTTTCTTTAATGATATTGTATATAGCCCTAGGTAGAGGGGTTTGCGGTAGTGTAACAACCCTCGTACTGATTACCGATAAACCACTGAATTATACACTGATTACTGCTAAACTGAACTGATAATGACTGATAATTGAATGAATTGAGTTACTGAATAAACTGATTGAAATCGAAACTGAAAGTGAATAAGCTTATTTATTGAATTGCATATTGCATCTGTTTGATTGATTGATTATCTGTTTGAATTCGTGTGTTTAATTGCTAATTGAAGGCCTTATCGGCGGCCGAATTAGAAACCGTTTAGTGTTCCATGATCAGTAGAATATTTTTGATTTAATGGTATATTTATCTGAAAATTTATTAGGAATGATTTAATTAGAATTAAATGAATTAATTGTCAAGTTTGACTTAATTACAATTATGCCATTGGGTGGAGCCCTTGTCGTTATTAATGTGGAGCCTTATTAACATTTAATCAAACATTTTCCTCAGCCATTTTGAGTGTATAGCCGACCAAAGAGGAAACTAGAGTGAGAGAGTGATTTCATTTGGTGTATTGGCTTGTTCTTGTTGATTTACTTGAAGACTTGGAGTAGATTGAAGTGTATTTGCCTAATTGAGCTTCTAGGCTTAAATCACAAGACTTAGAAAGGTAATTGGACCTCTCATTGTTGCATTTAAGGTTGATTCTTGCTAGATTCATGGAAAAGGATAGAGCTAAGACATGATTTTGCTCAAATATGTTGAATTAGAGCTCCATTGTTGCATGCATGGTCATTTTGGCATATTTTGAAGTTAAATTCTTGGAGAATCATACATGCATGTCCATGTTTTGATCATAGTCCATGTTTCCATATTGTTTTCAAAGATTTGAGCTCTTTGGAGCAAGATTTGAACCTTGATTTTGATTTAAAGTTCATACATTGCATGTTTGAAATTTCTTCTTGAAAATGGCTTTAATCGACTCACCTTTGGCCCTTGCATGTGTAAATTGAGCTTTAAAACTTGTTGTACTATGAGTTTGATATGTTTTCCCAGATTTTGGGCCCAAGAGGTTGAGTTTTTGATTGTTGAATGCTTGGTTCGAACTTGGAAGACAAATCTGGAAATTCCAGATTTGGCTTCTTCGCTCGAGCGAAGGATTCCTCGCTCGAGCGAGCACCTTTATTCAGGGCTCCGCTCGAGCGAGCATCGAGCGTGGTATCGCGCGTAAAAATCGAGCAACCAGTACTTTTACTGTTCATCAGACCGCTCGAGCGAAGGATTGTTCGCTCGAGCGAATCCTTTGATTTTTGAAGCTCGCTCGAGCGAAGGAAGGCTCGCTCGAGCGAAGAGCCTATTTTCAGCAACTTTTGAAAAATGCCTTCCAACTGTATTTTTGCATCCTCATCTCATCCTAGGCATTCTTAGGCCTAGTTTAAGACATCTTAATGAGGATTTAGACGTAGAACCACACCGAGGAACTTTAGGGAGTTAATTATCATCCTTCCCGACTGTGAAACTTAGTGTGTGTTCTATTTGTTAACTGTTAGGGTTGGCTCTCGGGGACGCGCTCTAGCTGCTATTAGCCCAATCACTGTGAGTAACAATTGTGTAAAGATATGTTCAAAATGACTATCTTTTGAATACCGAACTGAACTGTTTACTGCACTGATATTATCTACTGAATGAATGTATGTCCTTTATTTCTGAACTGTACTGTGGCATCCTTAGCACTACTGTTACTGACTGTTACTGTTACAGAGATCTCTGTCGGTTCCCTTGTGGAACCATACTGTTTACTGAATGACTGGCCATCATTACTGTTCGGTCTTTTTGACCTACTTACTGTTATGCTAATGGATGTACCACATATGATTGTTTATTGTACTGAACAACTGTAATACTGATTGAAATGAACTGTTTTCATTACTGTAAGGACATTCATTCTAAACCTCTTTACGCTTTATGTTATTCACTGGGCTTTAGCTCACTGTTTATATATATATGTAGGTTCTCAGCAGCCAGACCAGAGCTAGGAGCGTGGGTTGGTCCCCAGTTTTGTCAAGCCAGCCTATGTGCCTCACTGTGAGGTTCCGCGTTGCCGTGTTATGGCTTTGGGATTTTGTTTTAGTTTTTCCCGTCGGTCCCCTCACTGTGTTGTATCACTGTATAGACTGCTTACCGTTCTACTGTACTGTTATCGAGGGACGAGGTCCCCGTACCGAATGTTTGTATATGATTGTATATGTACTGTTTTGAACTGTATGAATGCATGAAAAATGTTTTTGGCATACAGATTTTCACAGCTCAATGGACACTAGTTATTTATTGTATTGGCTTCCGCCAGGCCCTGAACTCTGTTATACTGTATTACTGTTAAGCAGGCCTTCGGTAATCACGGATTACTGGCCGGTTACGGTGCTAAACCCATAGGGCCGGGTTTGGGTCGTGACAGGTAGTAATGGCAACACCGGTGGATGAAGGGAGTTTTAGCTCTTATATATATATATATATATAGATCTGTGTATAGATCTTTTTTTATGTTTCTTCTCTTTCTTCTTTTTTCCTCCCTCTTCTCTCTTTTTTCTCTCGTCTCTCTGTTTCAGAGAGAAAATAGAGAGGGAAAAAAATTATCAAAATAACGTCGTTTTGGCATTCGAGCTAGTCGGTCCGACTCACTTTTGAGCTACCCAACAGCGTTGAACTAACTAACTTCAATTATTACTTTTTGAAAATTGATTATTTTAATTAATTTTTAAAAAAAAGACATATAAAAATAAAAAAAATAGTGTGATAATTTGTAATAACTTTTGACTGAGGGTTGGTTTTGTAAGACTTATAAACTAATTTTTTTCTTATTACGAAAATATATAAAAATATATATATATATAAAGAAATAATTTAACCTTAATAAATTAAATCTTTTTAGATATTATCAAAGAGACCTAAAAATCATAGGCTTCAAACAAGGCGAGAATTATATCATTTTTATCTTTATAAACCCCTTCAAATCACCTCCAATGCATTTGTAAGGTTTTTATAATTAAATAATTATATATATATATATATATAAATTTATAAATAGATGAGATAAAATAAAATAATACTCCTATCTAATAATTGAAGGAACATTGATATGAATGTCATCTGGCAGGCGTTGGCTGTCACGCGGTTGTGTGCTCGTCAAATAGTCAACCGTTGACCTTTTATTTTATTAAATTTATTCAATAATTTAGATTACAATTTTAATTTAATATTTAATTCTTTTTTAAATATTTATGAATAAATCTCATCTCACAAACAAGTATTTCAATTAGTCTCAAATTTTTTTTATTGATCTGTCAAGTTTTATTAGTGGAGAGTTTCTTTCCTAATAGTCATATTTTTTATTTTGGTAGTGTTTTAATGGATAACTATATCCTTTTATTAATATGATAGGTATAATGTGATACTACAATGTGGCAAGTATTAATGTGACACTCTAACGATGTGACACTTCAAAAAAACTAAAAACTCCTTAGTGTACTTTTTTCCAAATGTGACAACGTAGCTGGTATGATGTGACATTCCAAAACTTTTACTCCAAAAATACTTAAAACTCCTTAGTGTATTTTTTTTCAAATGTGACAACATAACGGGTATGATGTGACACTCTAAAACTCTTACTCCAAAAAAACTAAAAACTTCTTAGTGTACTTTTTCTAAATGTGATAACGTATCGAGTATGATATGACATTCCAAAAAAATTAAAAACTTTTTAGTGTATTTTTTCCCAAAAGTAACAACGTGGCAGGTATGATGTGATACTCTAAAAAAAATAAAAACTCCTTAGGTCTCGTTTGGGAACATGTTATTTTAGTAATTTTTTAACTTTTTACGAAAAAGATGTGCAGAAAAGTAAAGAAAGTGATGTGACAACTTATATTTACTTTTTGGCTAAAATGGTTACTCTCCAAACAAGGCATTGGTTTATTTTTCTCAAATGTGACAACATAGCGAGTATGATTTGACACTCCCAAAAAAATAAAAACTCTTTAGTGTATTTTTTCTAAATGTGACACGTGACACTCTAACGTGGCGTATATGATGTAACACTCTAAAAAAATTAAAAATTATTTAATGTACTTTTCCCAAATGTGACACTCTAACGTGGCGGATATGATGTGACTAAAAAATTCCATAATGTATTTTTTCTAAATGTGACAAATGTGGCGGGTAAATGAGTCATTACACATCTAAAATGACTAAATGGATCACAAGAAAACATATGAGACCATATTAATTACAAGTCCAAAATATGAGATTTATTGGTCAATCTCTTTTATTTTTTTATTTTTTAAAAAAAATCCTTCTTACCTTAAATTTATCTTTTCACTAAATTTGATGAGAACAAAAATCATGAACAATGTTTTATCTTTATAAATTTAATAAAGATTTGATGAATTTTCAATTTGATAAAAAAAATATTTGTCTTGATTTGATAAATGTTTGATAAAATGATTGGAAATACTTTTTTGACTAGTATTTTTTTTATCAAATTTAAATTTAATGGGGGGAAAAAAATTAAAATTGAACCATTCAACTTTTTTTTTTAAAATTTGTTTAACAATACTTGACTTGATATAAGTCACCCCAATGGTGAGAATTAAATTTTTTTTTTTTTTTTAAATACCTAACATATCTTTAAAAAACCTCTTTTAATCAATTCAAGTAAAAAAAAATTGATCTCCAATCCTTCATTTTTTTAACAGTTTTATCAAATTTAAGTGAAAAAAAAAATGTTGTTGAAATTTTATGAAATATTTGATTCATCTCTCATTTGATGAATTTTTTTTATTTATGAAAATTTGATTTGATATAAGTTTGGTGAATGGATTGATCCATTTTCATCAAATGTAAATTTAATGAGGGATTTAGTAAAGAAATGAAAATGTTCTTGGGCCATATTTGTTTCATGAGATACAATTATGGGATTGCATTTCGGGTTTTTTACGGGCCAGTCCTGTTTGGAAGGATTATTACCCAGCAGGTCCATGATGAAGACTGTTTTACCTATAGGTCCTGAATATTTTTGTTTATTCCATTCTTGTCCTCATATTTTATATCCAAATCTGTGAGATGAAAGCTGAAAAATGAAAATAAAAAAGAAGCGCTCTCTCTCTCTCTCTCTCTCTCTCTCTCTCTCTCTCTATACATTCCTCCATCAACGACCATTGCCAAGCACCGCCGCCTCCACTGTCGTCATTGTCGGCGACCTCAACCGGCATCTTCTTCCACTTTCACCATTACTTCTACCTCCACCGTCGTTGCCGACCACTGCTGCCTCCACCTCCATAGTCGTCGTCGCCTCCACCTCTAGATCTAGGATCTATGCTTTTTGTTCTTGTCTCTCTTTCTCTCTCTCTCTCTCTGTATATTGGAGGAAGATCTTTAGTGACAAATCTGTTTAAACCAGTGATAAATTTTGTTTAAATGATAACTCAGTGATAAACCGGTGATGATGTTTGTTTTGTGAATTTATCACTGTTTAAACCAATAATAAGTTTTGTTTTTGTAAAATTATCACTGAAATTTGTCATTATTTAAACCAGTGATAAGTTTGTTTTTGTGAATTTATCACTGAAATTTGTCATTGTTTAAACCAGTGATAAGTTTGTTTTTATGAATTTATCACTGAAATTGTCATTGTTTAAACCAGTGATAAGTTTGTTTTTATGAATTTATCACTGAAATTTGTCCTGAAATTTTTGAGTTATAGTGTTAAGTGTAGGGGTAAAAGTAGAAAACGCTGTTTGAACCAGTGATAAATTAAGTAAACCTATCATTCTTATAGCAATTTTTCTCACTGAATTGGGCAAAGTAAGCAAATCTGTTATTGTATATCAAATTTTATCACTGAATTAGCATAAGTAAACAAATCCATCATTGTATAGCAATGAGCATGAAGATGTGATTATTATGAAGTTGAATATTACTTAATTATAGTTATAAAAGAAGAACGGAAGATGAATACGACTCACGTTTGATTCGCATGTTTGTTGAAGATGAACTAAACAGGCAATATAGATCGAAACGGTGGAGGATTTGCTAGGGATCTGTTCGGAATCAGAATATAGATCAAAATAAAGGTGATTTCTGTGGAAACGATGGGAGATTCAGAACAATTGAGAAGGAACGTGTGTTTCACGCACACAGGGAGACCTGTTGATATGTTCTTTGCTTCATGTGTGTGGTGTGACATTTAGGGGTAAAATTGGAAACTGAAATAAGGCAGGACTTGGTGGGTATTAATTTGTTTGGATGGGACCGGCTGGTAAGTCCCCCTTGGATTTCATGACAGCATTTGTTTTGTTTTTGGTTTGCATATATTTTAGGACGAGGCTATGATTTTATCGTGAGGGCCCAATCCCTAAAAGGTCTACTTAATGCGTTTTATTTGTTGAGTTAAGAGTAGGCATTTCACTAGAAGTTTCTAATTTATTTTTGTGATCCTATTGAAGAATATACTTAGCTCTCCATCCATTAGATAGAAAAGATCTCCAAGATTTTGTGATCCGTTGAGAACCTTATTCCAATTTCAAGAGCTTGGGTATTAATATGTCAATTCGATTTGAGTCCTGTTATTGAATTGCTCATTTATCTACATACATGTGGATGGTAAAATTATCTCCATAAGGAAATAGCGAGATGATGTGCCAAATCTTTTGATTTACCAAAAAAAAAAAAAAAATCAAAGTCAGTGATCACCCCCGATCTAGGTAGGTCGGGAGGATCCTCCGAAGATCAACTTAGTATACTGATTGGCCATTCTATGGAATAGGAAATTACTATGTTTAAGTGTTTTTAGGTCACATTGGTGTCCTCTCTGCTTTACCTGATTTTTCTGTTATAGTTAATTAGGATCTCATTGTAACCGTTGATTCCCTTTCTGATTAGATGGTCCTTCTTTTGTCAGAGGTCACTTGTGCTAGTGGCCAAGTTGTCTTTATTGTAGATCGTTGTTAGATCTCTATTCATCGGACGACTATGATAATGTCAGATCATAATGGCCTAGTTGCGCAGCATATCGATCGTCTGTTGGAAATTGATCGGACGCGACTTCCTCTTGTCGGTGCCAGTCTAAGTAGTAGCCCACTTGTTGTATACCTCAAATTGCATTCCTTTTGGGCCTAATTAGTTTTGGGTTTATAGCAGTTTTGGTCTGGACTCTTAATTAGGCCTATTCTCGTATTTTTACCCTCCACAGTGCCCTATGATCACTTTCAGTCATAACCAAGAGTACAATATCCACCAAACACTAATCTCATTATCGAGATGGATGCTACTTTAATTTGACCATTATTCACAATCATAATCAACACAGATTTAATTTATAACCAATACCACTTACTTTAGATATAACTGCCATATATTTTACTTTTTTTTTTTTTTTTAAAGTATTTATCTTAAAATTGGTCATTTTAAAGGGAGATTATTATTATTATTATTATTTTAAAAAGTGTGTAGGTTAAACTAACCCATATATTGCACTCAATTTTGTTTCCCGTGCTTGAAGACTCTGTTCTCCATGAGAGAACCACCTAGATGATGAAATCAATAGTATATGCAAAATTTTCAATCAAATATTATCCAATTAAACAAACATAGATAACTCTGCAAAACACAAGCAAAAGGGTACATAAGACAATTGAGTTCAGCACCTTGGATCTTCTTCAGCATTAATTTTTTTACCAATAATATTATATAAATAAAATTTTGTACAAAATCCTCATACAAATAATGTGACCTTGTGGTACGTTCATTTCACCTCGAAAATTGATATCATAAAATCAGGAATAGATTGCTCAAGGGGCCAAATTAAAAGGAACAGTTTGTCAACCTAGTTTTCACTAATCCATTTTTCCATGGATTCGTTTACCCAACTCCACTCAGGCCAATCTAATCTTTCACAATAAGGAGGTAAATGGAACTTTCATCAAACAACTTATTAGTCAATTAATACTGTGTTTGGTTAAGAGATTTAGAAAGAAATTTAGAAAAGATTAGGATGTGAAACTAGATAAAATGTAAGTATATTTTATTCATATTTTATCTTCCTTTTTCATTTCCCTCTCTAAATTTTTACCAAATCTCCCAACTAAATATAGCGTAAAAGATTACTTCAAAATAGCATATACAACACACATCCAAAATGAGATGGCAAAACACAGCATAGTATTTAAAATAAGATTTCATCAGTTAATCACAATTATCAATAAAATAAGATTTCGTTATTACTGCCTGCTCAGATCCAACAGAAAAACGAAAATAAAACCCTCACCTCCAATGGCCCCTTAGAATGACTCAAACTCGAAATATTAGATCATATTCTCAATTCTTTACTGCTTGGCCAACCAGTTCGGGATTCTTCTATTGATGGCATTTCCATACAAAAAGGTCATAAAGTATGAAAAAGAGTACAAGACCATAATGACAAAACCATAGAAAGTAATGCAACATCGTATATTCACATTGGAGTAACTTTTTCTCCACACCCATATTGCTACGTACTTGCAACATGTCTAAAAATGGTTAGCACGTTGCGTTTGGTTAGAGGATTTGGTAAAAAAAAAAAGAAAAATAAATAAATAAAATATACCTATATTTCAATTAATTTCACACACTTTTTTCCTTTTCCTTTCCCTTTCCAAATTCCCATCCCCCAACTGAATACACTAAGGAAATTACACTACAGATCTTTATATGCAAAGGATTAGAAACTGTTACAATTTTTCCTAAGTAATTTTATGAATTGTGTTTTGGCAGTACCTTTTCTTCACAAAACTTATCATGATTATTGATTCAAAGTATTTTTGTTTACTTTATTTCTTTAATGATTATCTTTCTTATCATCTTTGCAAGTGGCTTTTGCAGGTAAAACAAAAGGGAAAATTTGTGGCCAATGGGTTGCAAAAGAATTGGCATGAATTGCTTAAGTTTGTTTGACTGCCTCACAGATTGGGTTAGGGGTGTGCGCGGTGCGGGTCGGTGCGGTTTGAGAGAAAAATAGAAACCGTATGGCGAGTGGCGGATTGATAAAAGTGTCACTAGAATTTGTCATTTTCTATATCAAAAACCGACGGTTTGGTTGGCAAATAATGGCGGATTTGCCTTGGCGGTTCGAGTGGATTGGCGGTTTATAAAAAATATAATTCAAATTACAAAACTTAAATCAAAGAGTAAAAAAAAGACGAGAGATACCGTGATGTTAAGCATCTTGTGAAGCTTTCTTCTGATGCAGCAAGTGTAGCAACAACATGATAATATCAACGACTATGCCATCAGTTCATTACAAGCATCTGTGGAAGCTACAATGATCAAATACAATACATAAAATTCATATCATTCAGGGTTTACAATATATTGAAAATGTTTACTGTTGACAAGTATTTAGATTGAAAAGTGAGCTGATGCAAGTTTGCAACATGGCCAGAAAAAAAAAAAAAGATTGAAAAGTGAATTGAAATCCAACTTTATTTTGGATTACTGACATCTTGAATTCCCCTCGAGCAGTAATGTAATACTATATTCTAAAGTATAGAACAACAAGTAAACTTAAGTAAAAAAGAATTTTTAGAATCTTATAAAATATGATTTAATAGCGGTGCGGGTCGGTGCGGTTTGGAAGAAAAATAGAAACCGGCGGATTGATAAAAGTGTCACTAGAATTTGCTATTTTTCTTACCAAAAATCGGTAGTTCGATTGGCAAATAATAATGAATTTGCCTTGACAGTGCGGCTCGGTGCGATTTTGGCGATTTCGACGATTTCGGCAGTATTATGCACACCTCTAAATTGGGTAGACAAGCATGTGCAAAAAGCTGGGTGGCTGGTTGTCTACAAACCGTAGAGGAGTATTTGGAGAATGACGAAAAGAAAAGATTATGTAAAAAGTAATGATTTGGCATGATTTTGTTCAATCTTTGGTGGAGAGATGGTCAAAAGCATGTGGCAAGCATGGGCTAAAGGGGCTTGGTTTATATTGAAAATAAATAAAAAGACTAAAGTTTAAATTGATAAAATTTAAAACTCAACGTTTATTTTATTATAAGAGTTAAATTTTATATTATTTTTGTAATTGTTATTCCCACAGAGCTGTGTGTGTATAAATTAAATAAATAATAAAATAAAAATAATTGATAAAATAATTATATCAATTATTTTCCAAATTAAACGCTTACAGAAATTAATGTCGAGACTTATGTTGGACACAATCTTCTTAAAGTAAATTTCGTCATCGCTCCAATGCTTCGAGTTTTACCGGCATCTACTTTTCAGGATGTAACGACTAACACTTAAATGCAAATTTTTCAAGTCTGGCAAACCAAAACTCTACTTTTTACTTAAACTCTACTTGTTAGGATGTAACGACTAACACTTAGATTTTTTCAAGTCTGGCAAACCAAAACTCTACTTTTCAGGATGTAACGACTAACACTTAACGCTCTACTTTTCAAGTCTGGCAAACCAAAACTCTATTGTAACTCTCTCTTTTTTTTCCTAAAATTAAATGCAAAACAGATGCAGAAATACAAAGAAGACTAGAGAAAGAATGATGAAATTATGATGGAAAAAATAATGAAATAAATTGCTGGAAGCAACCTTTATATATGCAGAATGGTGGCTGTTCAAACAGGTACCAAACAGATATAAATCTGTTCGTACAAATTGAACAGGTTCGGTTTTGAATTTCAATAGGTAGAAAACTTGTTCGGATGGAGGGCTCTGTTTGGGTAAGAAAAAATAAACTAGACAGATTTAATTTGAATTTTGAAACTGAAATTCAAAATTAAATAAATAAAATGCAAATGTTTTTGGCCCAAAAAAATAAGTATTGGGCTAGACAAGCCCAACCCAACCTCAAACCACACACCCGCGTCCAAGCCCAGGCCCAGCCCAGCCCAGCTCGCCCGACCGACTGGGGGGCGGCGCGCGCGTGTGGTTTTTGCTTTGGGTCCAATAGGTCTAGCCCACTTCACCCATCCACAAACTTGGATACTTCTTGGGGCCCAGCCCAAGTATCCCAAGCTAAGGTATATAAACCCATTCAAAACTTTAAGCATTTCCAATATGGGATAAGCATATTTTACAAATGTGTAGGAAACCCACCTAAAACCATTCCACAAACCTGAAAATGCACGTTGAATTCTCATTCATCCGCAAATGGTTTTAGGCAACCAAATATACGGTTTTATTCACTAAACGACATTAAACATGAACCCAATTAGAAACGTTAAAAATAACGCTTGGGTCCCACCTTAATTAATGCATAAAGTTAGCAAAAAATAAGGTTATACAAAAGCCATTTTCCAACAATCCCCCACATGAATGGAATTCATGAGAACGGATATACAATAAGATGTAAATAAAGAAAGAGTACATTAAGAAGATACACCACATCGAGATAGGTAGCTTTTGGCTTTGAACCTCCTCTAGTAAAAGCCTATCGGACTTACTTGCTAACCAGTGGACGCGATGCCTTGAACTGTTCAGTTGTTTGTATAAACTAAGACAATAGACTACACATAGTGTACCCGTAGACACAGTTTGGTTCTTATAGTTGTATTCATTTTGGCCCTGAACAACGCTTGGTAATTCATGAGTGCTCTAGAGAATTTAGGCTTCTCAATTCTCACAGAACCAGCCCAGTTCACACTCATATAGGTGATTTCTTATTAAGAGTATCCTGCTATACCCCACTTGGATGTCCAAGCTATAAGAATCATTAAAAACAAAGCTTATCCTACTAATGCTGTAGGTATCACTCTTTTTATCATAGAAATGGGTAGGAGTAAACCTTCTTAGTGATACGTGAAGTCATCCATAATTCGGTTGTCAATTTGAATCTAGATCTTGGGATCTCCAGTCAACTAGGTTGGGTTGCTATTATGGCGACTTTAAGTAATAGGCTTTAATCCCATTCCCCTCAATAAATGATACGCTTGCTCTCTAGCTAGCCCTTTAGTCAATGGATCCGCAATATTCTCCTTTGACTTTACATATTCTATGGAAATTATTCCATATGAGAGCAAATGCCTAACAGTATTATCTCTTCGACGAATGTGTCGAGACTTACCATTATACATATGATTTTGTGCCCGTTCTATTGCTGCTTCACTATCACAGTGAATGCATATAGCTGGCACAGGTTTAGGCCACATTGGAATGTTTTCTAAGAAATTACGAAACCATTCTGCTTCTTCTCCTGTTTTATCTAAAGTGATAAACTCAGATTCCATTGTCAATCTTGCTATGCATGTCTGCTTGGAAGATTTCCAAGAGACTACAACACCTCCCAGGGTAAAGACGTATCCACTAGTGGATTTTGAGTCTTTAGTATACGATATCCAATTTGCATCGCTATATCCTTCGAGTACTGCTGGATATTTGGTATAATGTAAGCCACAATTACGAGTATGTCTTGGATACCTAAGTACCCTAATTATCGTTTTCCAATGAACGGACCCTGGATTACTTGTGTACCTACTCAATTTGTTTACAGCATAGGCTATATCTGGCCTTGTGTAATTCATTAGGTACATCAAGCTTCCGATTATCCGAGAATACTCTAATTGTGATATGTCTGCACCTGTATTTTTTGACAAATGAAGACTAATGTCAACAGGTGTTTTAGCAAGACGGTCATCATGCTTTCCAAATTTCTCCAGAATCTTAACATAGTGAGACTGAGATAAAGCATATTCTTCAGATGTTCTAGTAATTTTTATTCCTAGAATTACATTTGCTACTCCCAGATCTTTCGTGTCAAACTTTTTGTTCAACATTTTCTTTGTGGATTTAATCATGTCATTATCGCTTCCAATAATGAGCATGTCATCCACATAAAGACAAACTATGACATAGCCTTTGTTACCTTGAAATCACTAATCGTGTGCAAGAGCTTAACTTCGGGTTTCAAGATCTCTCCACTGGGCATTTTCACAGAAATTGACAACACGTCTCTTGGATTAAACACCACACAAACAATAGATTCTGGCTGTATATTGAGAGAGACCAAAATCTAGTTATCTTTCAGTAGCTTTCCACTATAGAAAAGAGTGAAACAATCTTATTGTATGCCTTTTTTTTCCTGAATCAAGGATTTGATGTTTTGGATAATATCACGAGTGTTTACTTCAATTTCAAGTGTTTTATTGTCTGATCATATATAGTGGGTGTTTGGGAAATGAGTTTTTTTGTGGGTTTTTTTAGTTGTAGGATATTATTGGAGAAATTTTTTTTTGTATTTGGGAAGATAGTTGGGTTTTTTTTTATAGTTGGATATGATGTTTGTGAGAGAAAAAGTGAAATGATTATGGGGTTTGATGTGATATTTTGTTTAGATTTGTTTTTTTTAGTTTTGTAACTAATTTGTCTTTTAGTGAAAAAAACTAAAAAAAATCCTTCCCAAACACCCCTATAGACTAGTAATTTTATTGAACCTAGGTTTCGGAGGACAAGATGAAGAGTGGAGTTGGTATGAATGCTGTAATCAACCAGCTTGTTCTCATCCCTGAGACGCTCCCCGGTGAAAAAGAGCTCCTGAATATCTTCTGAAATGCCTTCTTTCTCATATAACATTGCCTTTGGATTTTTAATCATCTCTGATGTCTTCACCTCTAAGGCGATTGTTTTGGTGATCTTTAAGTATAAATTCATTTATAAAAAAAGAAAAGAAGAAATCAACGGCATTCAAAAGAAGTATCACTCAATCATACCAATAGGATTGACCAAAAAACACTATTTGGCTATGTGCAAACTGAGAGTTCAAGTGTTCATTTCATATTTCTTAACTACTTTTTTTCAAAAGTTGGCGGTAAAATGATGTTTAAAAATTAAAACAAACATTTTATGTATAAAATACCAGTGTTGTACATAGTTATATAATAAACTCGATTACTTACACATATTTGTCAGGTATATCTCTAACTAGGCATATCAGACACACATCATGTACCCTTACAAGTATTTAAGTCCAAAATGGATACTCTACAAATTTATAGGAATCCATATAACATAGGCCACCATGATGCAAAATATCTGATAAAAAAATAAAAGAAGCCTAGAATCCAAATGTAGATGCAGTATTTGTATTTGGTAATAATTAAATTTAACAATAAGATAAGCTTCAAAAGACAAGTATAGGTCATCGACTATCAACTTGAAAGTTTCTTTTTTCACAATTGGTAGGAGGGAAAAAGGGGAAGGGGGATGGACTTGGGTGCTGGTGTCGTATGCGAGTTATGTGTCAAAGCGGTTGATTCATCTAATCACATGTCTGAGGACATGGAGACACAACAAAATATTCATAGTTCTTAATATACTTCTTTTATTATGACGGTAAAATGGTGTTCATAAGGTGTCATGGAGCTTTTCTCACATAATATGGGGGCTTCAGTATAATTTCATGGTTAACTTGAATTACTACATACGCTTACTAAGTGAATGTCCAACTACAAATGTCAGATATATATCTCGTATCCTCACCCAAGTGTCGAGTGTCCTATACAATTACTCTATACAGTTTAGAAGAGATCGTGTAACATAGTGCAATAGTGAGATGCAAACTTGGGCATCATGCCCGGTATCTATCAGGGCAACCTCTTGGTCTCCAACTTTAGAGTCCATACCACAAAATTTTAACTTCCTAGTCACAAAACTTTCATATGCACTGCAAATTAATCAGCTACTAATAGACTCCATCACAACTAGTATTTAAGCTAAGCCCAATACCCTCATTAACAATCTGGACTCTAAATCATACACTTAATGAATCTATCACCACTAAAGGAAGATAACCTAGGATTCAAGTAATTCTTTTTCATGCTCGAGCATTATTTTTTAAAAGGAAAAAAAAAATGGAGAGAGAGAGAGAGTAATAAACATTCTGCTTTTCAAGAAAACAGGGAAAAATGAGAACTCATATAAATTTTTTCCTACTAATCCCCAAGAAAAGCAAAGTTCAAGCTCATCTAAACACAATTATTCCAAACTTAGTTGACAACTTTTTTTTTTTTTTTGGATAAATAAAGCAATTTATTAGAAAAGCATCAAGATGATGCATCAAATACAAATAGAATCCCAAAAGGGAAACCCAAAACCGAGCACCACCCAATTGTATCATTGAAGTGGGTAAAAATTAATCAAGTCTTGGTGCTAGGCCCAATGTGATGCTCACTCCGAGGTGGAGCTAGGTTGGACCTCAGCCCTATGGCCAACACTTGCTCCGAAGCAAGACAATCATAGGAGTTCGGCCTAATGTACAAGCGTCACTCCAAAGTGGGCCGAGCAACATGGTGGACCTCCTGGATGGACAGACAACCACTCCAAAGTGGGTAGAGCAACATGTTGGACCTCCTGGTTGGACAACCATTCTAGAGCAAACCAACTTAGAGAAGGCCAATTCACTGAAGATCTTTCTTGGGCCCACGAGAGACAAATAACTCTGCTCCTCTCCCTCTGTGTGAACAGAACGTGGAGACATGGAGGTGCAGAGGGACAAGGTGCACATGTGACAAACCTGCATCTGAATGGCAGGCGGAGTGGTCGTCCTCCTCCAATGAGAGATGTCCGCTAATGAGACAAACAAAACAGACCTGCACCCGAGTGTCAGGCAAAGTGGTCGTCCTCCTCCAATGGAAGACGACCACGAATAAGACACATTGGACAGATGGCGGAAAGAGAAGGACTTGAACGACAAACAACCTTCTCCTATAAAAGGTGAACACTATTCACTCTCAAGGGATCCGAAAATCCACACACTCAACACATATACACTCTTTGTATTCTCTCTTCTTCCTCTCCCTGAGTCCCTGACTTTACCATCGGAGGGGTTTCCGACCAAACCTCGGTCGGGCAGCCTCACCATTTGTAACTTTGTGCAGATCTTTAATTCCCAGGGCACGTTGTTCATCCACGAAGTTCAACTCTTCTTCATAGTGCGGAAATCACCCCCTCACAATCATCTAGAAAATCTAGAAAAGCAAACAAATCAAGATCAACTATTTTCTCCAACCAACTATACATAACTACAATAAGCCGATTCTATAACCAAGGAACACCATGATAAACCTCATAAAAAGTGCTTCTATTGCGCTCTAACCATACAAGCCACATCAAACAAAACCGCACAAATACCCACACCCGCCTCTGTCGACGTCCAATCCAAGCACCCCGCCAAGCCCAAAGCATATCCAACACCTCTCGAGGTTGAACCCAAACAACCCTAAAGAGTGACAAAAATAAAACCCCACAATCACGAGGCCACCGGGCAATGCAAAAACAAATGATCCACAGACTCCGCAGCAGCACAACACATACAACACCGATTCACTAACATATGCCCAGGCCTGATCAAATTATCCAAAGTAAGATTCCACCTCAAAGCAGTTGTCCACATAAAGAAAGCCACCTTAGACTGGACACCCAGCACTCAAACACTCTTCCAAGGAAACATCCCGCCACACTCCCCGACCAAACCCCTATAGAATGAAGAGACTGTGAACTGATCCTTAGCCCTCACCCCAGACCACACCATAACATCGGACCCCACCCCAGTAAGATCCAAACCATATAAGAAACCCCACAACTCCACCAACTGAGTCACCTCCCAATCTTGCACCTGCCGTAGCAACTGAATATCCCAAACCACCACACCCCCTCCCCTCAAATAAGACACCACTGTAGCCTCCCGATCAACCACAATAGCGAAGATCAAAGGAAACCAGATCTCCAATGAAACCACTCCACATCATCTATCCTTCCAAAACCTCACCCTCACCTTATCCCCCACCCGAAATCCTACCAATTTCTAAAAATCCACCCTCCCCAGCCAAATCCCTTTTCCACAACCCACAACCATGGGAACCAGTCACATCCCCAGTAATCGAATCCCCCCCACCCAAACCAAGCTTAGAAGCAATCACTCTTCGCCAAAATCAATCCTGCTCCGAAACAAAACGCCACAACCACTTCCCTAACAAGGCCCTATTAAAAGTCACCAACCGCCGAACCTCCAAACCCACTGCTTGCTTAGATTGACAAATCTTCCCCTAATCAACCAAGTGATATCTGAATTCATCGTCGCCACTTCCCCACAGAAAGTTCCTCTAGAGCCTCTCCAACCGCAATGCCACCGACATTAGAATAACATGGACAGACATAAAATAGGTCGGAATACTACTCAAAACACTTTTGATCAACGTCAATCTCCCTCCTTTCAAGAGATACTGCCTCTTCTAACCCTCCAAACGGTGCTCAACCCGCTCCACCACTCCATCCCAGACACTTTTTGCCTTAAATGTAGCCCCTAACGGCAAACCCAAATAAGACACTGACAATCCGAACACCAAGCAACCCAAAACTGTTGCTAAAACTGGCAAGCGCTGAACTTTCCCAATCGGAATAAACTCCGACTTCCACAAATTAACCCGGAGACCTAACACCACCTCAAAGCAAAGCAACACGCATCTCAAGTAGCAAACCTGCTCTACTTGAGCACCACAAAAAATTAAGGCATCATTCGCATACAACAAATGAGATACACTAGTAGTAGCCCTCGGCACCGTGCTTACCGCAAAACCTTCCAACAAGCCTGCATCCACCGCTCTATCCAACAACCTGCTCAACACTTCCATTACAAGAATGAATAGTAAAGGTGACAAAGGATCCCCTTGTTAAAGACCTTGATACGTCTGAAAGAACCCAGCCGGAGTTCCATTAACCAGGATAGACATTCGCACAATCGATATACAAAACTCAATCCAATGACGCCACGTCTCCCCAAAACCCATGCGGCCCAACACTTACAACAAGAACTCCCAAATAACATTATCATAGGCCTTTTTAATATCCAACTTGCAAACCAAACCAGGGCACTATTAGCAAATCTTGGAATCCGCACACTCATTAGCAACCAATACTGCATCTAGAATCTGTCTACCCCCCATAAAAGCATTTTGAGACTCAGACACAATAGCTGGCAAAACTCCTCTCAATCTGTTTGCCAACACTTTGGCCAACAACTTATACACATTTCCCAACAAGCTAATAGGCCGAAAGTCACGACATCCTCCTCCCCTTTTTTTCTTAGGGATCAAAGCCAGAAAAGTCGCATTTAAACTTTTCTCAAATTGCCCTGACACAAAGAAGCTAACCAAAGTGGCCATAACATCACCCTTCACCACACTCCAACAATGTTGAAAGAAAGCCATAGTGAAGCCATCTAGGTCGGGGGCTTTATCACTGCGCATGGCCTCGAAGGCCCCAAGCACCCCCTCCACCGTAAAAGCTTGCTCCAACATCGCCTTATCCGCACCAGAGATCATATCAAATTGAACCCCTTCCAAACCCGAACGTCATTCCATATCTTAGCGCCTAAACAGATGCTAGTAGAAGCCAACGACCCCTTCCTTAATCTCCACATCCGAACATAACTCTCGACCATCCACCCGCAACTTGCTAATCTGATTAGCCCGACGATGAGCATTTGTCATTCGATGAAAAAATTTTGTATTGCGATCCTCATCCTTCAACCACAGGCAACGAGATTTTTGTCGAAAGCACACTTCTTCCATAAGGGGAGAGACGAACAAAATCTTGTCTAGCCGCCGCCTTCCGAGTCATATCATCAATAAACAAACCTCCATGTGCCTCTAGCTCATCCAGGAAAAGCAAAGACACAACACCTCCTTGTTCCATCTTCTCAAGTCTCCTTTCAGCATCCTCAACTTATGAGCCAACACACAACTAAGAGAACCAACAATCCCATAACTATTCCACCATCCACGGACTAACTTCAAGAAGCCATCCACTTGCAACCACATGTTCTCAAATCAAAACGGAGTAGGGCCATCACGAATCCCCCTACTATCAAAAAGGATGGGCTAATGATCAGAAATTGGGAGAGGAAGATAGAGCTGCACAACCTTTGAAAAATGCTCCTCTCAACCCCCAATAACTAGAAATCAGTCAATGCGAGACAAGTTGTGCCCGTTCGGCCAAGTGAAACTGCCCTCTATAACGGTAAATCAACTAGCTGTAAATTGCCGATGAAAGAACAAAAGGCCCGCATGGAGCCCGATACCCGAGTATTTCCCGCCTTCTCTGACGGTCATCTAACAATATTAAAATCACCCCCTACACACCATGGAATATCCCAGCAAAACGCAACAGTCGCCAACTCCTCCAAGAACAAACCCCGTTTTGAGCTCTGCACTGGACCATACACCCCAGTAAAACCCCACCAAAAATTGACCTCCACACAACGGAACAAACAAGAAACAGAGAAACCCCCAACCTCCTCCTCCTCTCTAACCACCACCCTCTTGTCCCAACAAAGAAAAATCCCACCTGTCGTACCTACTGTCGGTAGAAACATCCACTCCACAAACCTCCCCCCCATACTTCCCAAATCAGCTCCTCCTCTAAACTCGCCATCTTTGTCTTTTGTAAACAAACAACATCGTGTTTAGCCTGTTATAACACTGTCCGCACTGCCACCCTCTTGTCTATATCATTCAAACCCCGCACATTCCAAGATAGGATTTTTAACTTCATTTCTACAAAAAAAGGTCCACCATGAACTTTTCCTAGCACCTCGTCCTACACTGTTTGCTCCATGGTCATAATTGACAGTGTATTCTAGTTTCCTAAGTTCTTTATTCGTTCTACTAGGACCTGTAGAAGGTGTAGACAGCTCTGTGCGAGGGGCCCCTTGCCGCCACGATGCCTCCACGGCCGAAAACAAACGCAATGTCTCATCTTCATGGCCTTCAAACGACAACCCCAAACAACGACTCACCTCACTGATACGGTCAAGCACCCATGCTGACACTTCCTCAGCTGATAATGTTTCAGCCTCATTCAAGGTCTCCTTGCTCGATCTCAACTCGTCCTCCAAACCACCCTCTACCACTGTGACAGGTTGTAGAACCAGAGCCAAGTCCTTTGCAATAGGTTCGGCATCATGCCCACTACTATCAGCCCAGGTGAATCCTCCAGTTCCCTCTATTGCTGGATGAATCTCCTCTTTTTCCAAATCTGACGCTGACACTGCCAACTGAGAATCAGACCCATTGTCGTCTGACAACACCCCTGACCAAACTTCATCCTCCAAAGGATCACGACGCACTACCATCTCCAGCCCCGATGTCGCCACTGGCGACCGCTGACGATTGTATTTGGCTGTGGAGTTGATCCGCCCAATAATCTCTGAGTTTGCGTCACAGCCATCCATCATCGCATCGACCTTACCCATCTCAACGGGGCCTGGATTAATCTAAACTAAATGTAATTCGGGCCGGTCACCCCTCTTTGGGCTTGAAGTTCGATCTGTATCCGTATGGCCCATTATGGAACTCTTGTGAGTATTAGCCTTAACGCAACGCTGTTGGCCCATGCCTCCAGTACTTGTAGTTTGGGCCTTTTTAAGGCCCAATGGACCCCCCTTAAAAGCTTGAAGCTGACCCAACCCCTTGCCCCACGGACGACTGGGTTGTGCCCTAATAATACCCAAGGACCCTCCTACCTTTTTGAAAATCTGAAGATAGTCATGCACCCCCAAAATCCGCTTCAGATTCCGATCTAGACACGTGGGATTACGCCTTTCCTGATATGGCCCTAGTCCACCATCCTTCACGACCGACGCAATACCCTTTTGACTGTCAGTTCTGTCTCTATCCAAACTGGCAACGAGAACCGCCATAGCCCTCAACAGAGAGAGACCCGCATCGGTGTATTGTCTGAACATCTCACACGCAACCAGATAGAGCTCAGATCCGCCGACGATTCATCCGCCTCCACAAAACCCCCACAACGGTCACCAAGGGCATGATACACCGTTTCCCCTCAAAAATGGAGTGGCAAACGCACCACCTAAATCCAAACACTCTTCCCATGCTTCTTTGTCTTCCCCGACGCACAAAGAGCCAATAGTGACCACCACTCCAGCAATAAGTCGCGCCCATCCACTATCCATTGCCGCGGCTTCATCTCTAATCGACAATACCAAAGGTCAGACCTCCACTTCCCCGAAAGTTACCACCAATGACCAACCCAATCGGAGATAATCGCAAAGTCTAACCCCTTACCATCTATCCCATCCACCTTCCCCACTAGCAAGCGATCTAGCAATTTGAACTAATCAACTTCCACCCATGTACGAATTATTTTTTCAGATGCCCAATAGTTGGTCGATTCTTACAAAACAGAGGTGGATGCCATCTTCTTCATTTCACCAGGTCGCACCACTCGTTCATCACTCAAACCAAAGCCTTCAATCACCAACATCACCCCTTCCCACCTATCACCGAAGTCTTATCGAGGTAAAAATATCTGTTCTCGCTGCTTTCTTATTGACACCAATAGTTGAATTGACGAACCACCACCTTCCTCACCACGAACCCAAGTTGCTACAGTCTGATTACCCCCACTAAGCCACCCCAAAAATTGTAGGTTACTTGGTTCCTTTGTTGCTACCTGCAATCGTGCCACCAACCAGTGCATCTTCAACCTATTCAACGCCATCGCCCGTCGAAGCCTAACCCCTCTCTCAACAATGGACAACCGGCAGCACCCATCCGCACCAACAGGCGTCTCCTCAAACTCAAACGACCGACCGCCGAGAAAAAGGATCCGTCGATTGGGGCCGATTTCTTTCTTAATTGGGAACATTCGCCTTCCTAGAATCTCGGAGCCATTTTTATTTAGGAGGAAAAATAAAAATCAAACTTAGTTAACAACTTTAACTTTTGAGATTTTTCCAAACAAATGAAAAATCCCATATATTGCCTACAAAATGACAAGCTAATGCTCATAATGTTTCCTATTATTTTTACTCGAAACAATGAACATTTTTCTTTTCATAACTAGAAAAAAAATATTACAAAAAATAGTTACGTATTTGTGGACTATTTTCTTTGCACCACTGCAGCATTCAACCATTCCAACAATCCAATGCAACTCTCAAATCAACATACAAAATTGACAATGTAAATATTACATTTCATACAAGGCTTTTAATAACAATTTTAGTACGGATTTTCGTCAAAGATCTGTCAACCAAAACAACTTGAATTTTCCTCTTTCTTTGAAGTTATCTCAGTGAAAAATTGAGATTATCAATTGTATAATGCAAAGGTTTTTATTTTCTAGCCATAGTATCTAATTTTTAATAATCAAAGTTTCATAGCTAGCCAAATAGGTGATTAGGCACAGTTAAGTAGAAGTTCAAGATGCTAATTGCTCAATTGTAAGAGTCCTTACTATTTACAAGATCGATGCAATCTTCACTTATTCACATATGAATTTGCAACTAAGCTTTGCAAAAAATCATTATTACATGCATGCATATACAGAGACATAAAAAGCCGGGGGAGCATGATTAAGTAGAGCTCTTTGTTCCCTCACAATCCAAATCTTATTAATGTTCTCAATTTCCTAGAGTTTCTTTCTAACCAAACAAAAACATTAAGATTTGTGACAACCAATTTGACTTGAACCATGCAACATTTCCCTTCAGGAAAACATAGGTACCTATCTAACTACGTTACATGGACACAAGTTGGTTGGGCATTGTACAAGTGTCCAGTTCATCCAATCCTCATGTCCATAATAGTCATATTTGCTTAATTCTCCCTTTGTTTCTAATTGTTGGCCCATTTTCATCGTCTGTGCCCTTTATTCAATTTTTTTTACAAATTCAAATATCTCAATTAGCTTTTTGTGGATAAAGTCTACAAAATCATTGAAAATTGAATAAATTAAAAAGGGTTAATTACAATTTTAAACCTAGTAGTTTGATCCTAATATAATTTTACTTTGATCCCTATAATTCAAATTGAACAATTTCATCTCTACACTTTAAATCTAGTTTCAATTTAAATTCTAACCAAAACTTATTGAATTCTAGAAACAAAAAAGCAACAGAAGACACAAAACTAAAGTTGTTTTTCAATGGAAATAATAATAAATCATAAATATAAAGAAAGAGGAAAAATATGGTAGTGAAGACCTGTGATTCCATGGAGATGTTTGAAACCCTAGACTCAGATGAGGAAAGCAGCAAGAGAGTGAAGCTTCAAAGTGTGAATCTTTTGGGGGAAGACTATAGTGTGAATCTTTAATAATTTACGACGAGACTTGGGCTCATATCAGACGGGTCGGATTTTGAATTCAAGACCTACTGATCAGGGGAAGATGGATGCACTAGTGTCATCTACAGATGGTCGCAAGGAGGATTTGGGTGGATCACGATATGTATCGAAAGACGATCAAGCTTCGAGCCCGTCTTTGCAATAGATGTAGATGTGGGGCAATAATAGGAACATGACGACGTAGTAAATGCTGTTGGAGACTGGGTTGCGAGGGACGTGTCAGCTACTGTACATGTTGGGCGGGAGCTGCCTCTGGCTGTTCACCCTCTCGCCAGCATGATTCTCGATCACTATATCGACGACTCTCTCGATCTGTCCCGGGGTGAGTTCGCAAACCAGATTGCTTTGGATGGGTTGGAGGTTCCTTCGATAGAAGCAGTTTTGGAGTGGGTGCTTAGTTAGATTGGTGAGGTAAGTCGATTGCTTGGTGTCTCTTTTGAAGGCCATGAAGCTGAGGCTCTGCGCCTTTTCACAACAGTGGAAACTTCTTGGAAGCAAAGGGCTTCACCTACGAAGGGAGTTTTTTCAGCAGTGGTGCAGCGTAAAGGGTTACGGGAGCTAAAAAATTTGAAGTGTTCTGTTAATTATAATCATGGAGGGGAGTCGAGTGGGCGGGGCCCAAGGAAAGAGTGTGGAGGTCCTTTGTTATTGAAATGAAGTTAAAAGTTTTATCGTGGAATGTGAGTGGTTTGAATGAGAGGGATAAGCGCCTAGCCGTCAGATCAGTGCTTAGAAGTGCGAGACCGGATGTGGTTTACTTGCAAGAAACGAAAATGGAGGCTTTGGATGGAGAAGTGGTGAGAGAGGTTTGGGGTGATCGGTTTGTGGAGTGGACATATTTGCCAACTGTGGGCACGTTATTAGGGGTTTTTCTCTGTTGGGATACCAGAGTGGTGGTGAAGGAGGATGTGGAGTTGGGAGGTTTTTCAGTCTCTTGTCTTTTACGTTGTGTGGAAGAAAATTTCCGATGGGTGTTTTCTGGGGTGTATGGGCCGGTTCGAAGCTCGGAGATGAGTGCTTTTTTGGGTGAATTGACGGATGTTGCACATCGATGGTTCGAACCGTGGTGTGTGGGGGGTGATTTTAATATGGTTCGATGGACGTTAGAGAAGACAGGGAGTAGTAAAGCGAAGGGGTCGATGTGGGCGTTCTGTACATTTATTAATGAGATGTGTTTAGTTATTTGCCTATTCAAGGGGGGAGTTTCACTTGGTCTAATGGCCATCATATGTCTCGGATTGATAGATTCTTAGTTACAAGTGGTTGGAAGGAGCACTTTTCAGAGGTTATGCAATGTCGATTACCCCGTCCAGTGTCTGATCATTGGCCTATTATGCTTGATAGTGGTGGGTTTCGTAGTGGGTCGACGCCTTTTCACTTCGAAAATATGTGGTTACAGTCGGAGGGATTTGTAGAGACGGTTCAGAGATGGTGGAGCAGTTATATGGTTCGTGGCTCTCCTAGTTGCATGTTGGCTTAGAAATTAAAACTTCTTAAAGGGGATTTGAAAGCATGGAATAAGGAGACTTTTGGTCGGGTGGAGGTTCAGAAAGCAGTAGTGGTGGCTATACTGCAGTCCTTAGATGTGCAGGAAGTTTGTAATGGGCTTCTAGAGGTGGATGTGGCTAGAAGGGAGGTGGCATGACAGGACTATGTTCGTTTGGCTCGGATGAAAGAAATATGTTTTAGACAAAAATCTCGTTGTTTGTGGTTGAAAGAGGGGGACCGAAATACCAAGTTTTTTCACAGGATGACAAACGGTCACTGGAGGGCCAATCAGATTGTGCGAATGGGTGGATGGGAGAGATTTGACTATGGACAACGAGATTCAAGAAGGCATTGTGGGCTTTTATCAGCGTCTTTTCGGGGCCAAGATGGGGCATGGAAGCCGGGGTTGGATGGGGTTTTGTTTGATGTTCTCTCTATAGGGGATAGAAAGGGTTTGGAGCGGGCCTTTTTAGAGGAGGAGGTATTGGGGGCTTTGAAGATGATGAGTGGTGATAAGGCCCGGGTCGAGATGGTTTTACGTTGGCGTTCTTCCAACATTGTTGGGGTGTGGTCAAGGAGGATGTCATGGCAGTGTTTGAGGCCTTTTTCACGACTAGGCAGTTTACGAGAAGTTTCAATACGACTTTCCTAGCTTTAATTCCGAAGAAATGGGGGGCTGAGGATGTGAGGGATTTTAGGCCTATTAGTTTGCTTGGGAGTGTGTATAAGCTGGTGACAAAAGTGTTGTTGACTTCGGGATGTCTTGCAGGGTGTGGTGTCTGAGTCCTAAAATGCTTTTGTAGGGGGGCGGCAGATTCTGGACGCTATTTTAGTGGCTAATGAGTGTGTTGATTCTCGTATTCGGGAAGAGCGACTTGGTTTGTTATGTAAGTTGGACATTAAGAAGGCTTATGATAATGTAAATTAGAATTTCCTGCTTTATATTATGGGTCGGATGGGTTTTGGGACAACATGGTGTCAGTGGATGAAGTTCTGTGTCTCCACGGTGCGGATGTCTGTTTTGGTGAATGGTTCACCGGCAGGTTTCTTTCAGATTTTTCGGGGTCTTCAACAGGGGGACCCATTATCCCTCTTGCTATTTATTCTAGTTATGGAGGCTTTTAGTCGACTGTTGTCTAGGGCTGTACATGAAGGTTTGTTGACAGGTTGCACGGTGGGATCGCCTACGGGGTCAGCGATTGGGGTGTCTCACTTGTTGTATGCGGATGATGCCTTGGTGTTTTGTGATGCGGATGTGGCGCAATTGGGATTCTTACGATGCGTCCTGATCTGTTTTGAGGCAATTTCGAGTTAAGGATTAATTTGAGTAAGTCGGAGTTGATTCCGGTGGGGGAGGTTGGGCGGTTGCCAGTTTTAGGGGCAGTATTAGGTTACAAGGTGATCACGTTACCGGTAACTTATTTGGGCCTGTCGTTGGGTGCTAGTTTCAAGGCAAAGGGGGTGTGGAGTGGTGTGTTGGATCGGGTTCAACGTCGTTTGACAAGATGGAAGCGACAATATTTGTCGAAGAGCGGAAGGTTGACGCTTATCAAAAGTGTGTTAAGTAGTATTCTGACTTACTTTATGTCTTTGCATGTTATTCTTGTTACTGTGGCTGAGCGGCTAGAGAAACTTAAGAGGGATTTTTTGTGGGGGGTGGTGGAGAGGATTTCAGATATCACTTGGTGGATTTGGGGCAGATTTGTCAACCAAAGGAAGTGGGTGGTTTGGGGGTGCGGTGTTTGGTGCAGTTTAATAGGGCTTTTGAGGGAAATGGTTGTAGCAGTTTGTTAGGGAGCGGGATTGTTTATGGCGAAGGGTGGTGGCTTCTAAGTTTGGTGTTGGTGAGGG
Source organism: Camellia japonica (assembly GCA_030407325.1). Lineage (NCBI taxonomy): Eukaryota > Viridiplantae > Streptophyta > Magnoliopsida > Ericales > Theaceae > Camellia > Camellia japonica. Next base: position 161,922,605 of record JAPPVO010000031.1, on the reverse strand, counting down.
GGATTGGCGGTCAAGGGAAGTGATGGGATCACATGGGCGGGGCTTGTGGAAGGAATTTGTTTGGGAAATGAGGCGTTTTAGGAGAGAGTGACTTTTCATGTGGGTACTGGGGAGAAGGTTAGATTTTGGCAGAATAGATGGTATGGAGTGATGGCTTTGGCGGTGCAATTCCTTTTAATTTTTAGCATTGCCAGGGATCGAGAAGCCACGGTTACTTCTTATTTAGGGGCAGGGGAAGTAGTGGTTTAGGACATCCAGCTTCGACGTGAGGTTCAGGATTGGGAAGTGAATCAGTTGGGAGAGTTATTCGCCTTTCTATATGGGTTGGGCCTTTTAGGTAGGGAGGAAGATGTGTTGGTTTGGAATGTGGTGAGTGCTAAAGGTCAGTTCTCTATTCGGTCCTTTTATCGGTGTTTGGTAGGGGAGGTGGGAGGTGTGTTTCCTTGGCGGAGTATTTGGGTGCCTCGAGTTCCTTTTAAAGTGGTTTTCTTTTTATGGACGATTACTTTGGGCTGCAATCTTACTATTGATAATCTGATTTGTCGAGGGCATGTGTTAGTGAATCGGTGTTGTATGTGCTATGTACATGCAAAGACCGTTGACCACTTATTTCTCCATTGTTCTCTTGCTTCTCGACTTTGGGGGCTGGCTTGTTCTCTTTTTGGGTTTACATGGGTACAGCCAAAGGGGGCTGTGGACATGTTATGGAGTTAGAGGGGGGCCCGAGTTGGGAGGCATCGGCGACGGGTGTGGTCGTTGGTGCCTTTTTGTTTAATGTAGTTGGTCTGGCTAGAAAGAAACAGGAAAATCTTCCAAGGACTTGAGCGTTCGGTGTCGTGGTTTGAGGATCGGTTCTTAGTTACTTTGTATAGTTGGTTAGAATGTAAAGTGGATTCGGATATATTTTCTTCCTTAGATTTTTTGGATGATGTAATTGGTTAGGCGAGTTTTGTTTTCTTCCTTTTGGTTGTCTTGGTTTTGTTGCATCTTCTTGATACTTTCTTAATAAAATTTATTATTTATCAAAAAAAAAAAAAGAAGTTAGTGTCTTTTAGATTAGTAAAATAAATGAAAATCTTTCTGTTTTTGGATTTTTCAAAAAAGTTTTGGACTTTTAAAAATTTACTAAATTTATTGAATAAAAAAATATAAAAATTAAGCACATTTTGGTAATTTTTTGTATTCATTGAATTCTTTTTAGATTTTTTTCACAAATTTATTAATATATTTAGATATGGTGTATCTAAAAAGTAAAAAAAAAAAAGTCTAAAATATGAAGAAAAAAATTACTAAAAATAGCAAAATACGAAAATTAAAAACTTAAAAACATTTTTAAAACTCAAAACCAAACAGAATGATTATCTTTGTCAATTTTGGCAGGTGTTAGACATTGTCCAATCCTTTATCAATTTTTTCATCTAATTTGATTCAAAATTTGAGTAAAAAACTTAATTTGATTTGAATTACTTCAGTTCTCTCATCAAATTTTCATAAAAAAAATTAAATTTTTGTTCTCATTATTCCAAATGTATCTTTTCATCAAATTTGATAATAAAAAAAAAAATATATATATATATATATATTTCCCCTGATTTGATGAACATTTAATGAATGTGTTAGAAGCTTCATCTATTTTTTTTTTTAATATCTAATTTCATTTCAAATTTGAGTAAAAAGTTAAGTTTGATATGATATGAACTACTCCAACCTTTCATCAAACTTTTATCAAAATGTTTTTAAAAATTTCAGTGTTATCCCAAACTTATCTTTTCATCAATTATAACAATTTAAGGACCTTATTTGTAAATACATAAAATTTCATTTTTCAATCCACGCGACTAAACGATAGCTAGTCTGTGTAACCAAATCTAAATGAACCTCATTTTGTCAACAAAGAGCAATACGCTCAAGTGGTCAAATGGAGACAAACATCAACACAAAAGAACTAAACTTCAAAATGCCAAATTCAAACCTACTATTGTTCCACCATATCCCTTTAGTTAAAACTCAGAAGCAATCGCATTGAGACTAGAATTCGTTTGGGAAGAATTTTTTTAACTTGACTTTTTAACTTTTTGACTAATTTAGCCTGACTAATTAACTCTGTTTAGAAAGAACTTTTTTTACATAAAAGTAACTTTGAATGAGGGTATGAGTCCCTTCAACGTTATATAGTACTAGAATAACAGGAATCTGCAATTGAGTGTGAAGCCACCATATTAAGCCATTGAGAACAATTTAGTTTATATTGAAACCTTCATTATAGAAAAGTTCCAATCATACCCTGATTTCAACTAGGACACATGTCAATACAATTGCAGAGATTCAAATCTTGGAAGAACTTTGATGACCAATGAGTATGCTACACATTTAATATGGACACAAAACTATGCATACTTGTGTAAATTTCATACATATTTGTTAACATTGGTTGTTACATCTGATATACTGGGATGAAAATCTAGAGATGATAATGATTATGATCAAAACCATACACACACCAACAATCAATGCTCAAAGTTACTTCTTATAAAGGGAAGCAGAAAGATTTCTTCTTAGGTTCAAATTTCAGAGCAAGGTTCGAAATCAGTTACTTTTGAAACATGAAAGAGATGAAATTTAATCATTACCACTTTCTTCGTTTCAAATAGCAGTTGATCTATAGACAAGCTTCTGCCATGATCATCCCATTAGTTAAAACAACACCTTTACGTTCTTCTGTCGTTCCACTTGCATACATCATCATCATGCAGATGTCAGATTAAGGAAATTTGCGATCCAAACTTCCCTGAAAAAGATAGATAAACAGGGTAAGATGACAACAACAAAGAATGTGCTACTTGAGCTGTAAATAAGCATTGATGTGAAGGTCTTACCAATAGAGCAAATTCTTTCCAAGAGAAGCAAGACACACCAAGGTCTTCAGCTTCCTTCTTTTGCATGCTAGAAATCTCCCAAAGCTGGCAATAGCTTAACAAAAGAATAAGCTGTTTTTAGTTCACCACATTTAAGTATTAGTCATTCTAAAAAAATTACACTTATGAGTTATGACTTACTTTTTAGATGTGAAGTACACCTTCGAAGGCATGTTGGCATCTGCACAAGTTAAAATTAAGTATTATAATGAAGAATATTATGAGTTAATGACCCAACTTTCTTTTTGGGCTTATTTTCATCAAACTAGTTTCTATTTTTTCAAGGGAAAAAAAAAAAAAACGAAAAATAGATTATGAAAACTCAACCAAACAGGATGAACACCACTTATCTTGCTAATCAAGAATCAAAGCCTAATACAATGAAGCACTCAAGATCCAGGATTGAACTTTTGGAGATAGTAGAATTGGAATTGAAAACAATGAAGCAATGTGGTAATCAAACAAATAGAAAGATATATTCATGAAGTAGAGTCTAGAATCGAACTAGAGCTCAGTACACTATTTGATTTCTAGGATTGATACCCCTTCATTAGATTGCTTAATGGAGTATCATTACGAATTCACTATTCAGATATCAAAAGATCAATTGATGTTTCAGATAGGTTCAGTTGTTTGCTCACGGCTGACAAGGGTGTGTTTAGGGTGAAGTAGTGAATGATTTGCAACCTATGAAGCACATGTACAGATATTGATACTAGTAAGGTACAGGTATGTAGAAATGGTAATATCTAAAAAAAGTAGAGTACTGGTGTGTCTGGGTACATTTGTAAAAGAATATTTATTTTTAATTTGAATAATGCAAAAATTAGTTAAATGATTTAGTTGATTAAGATTCAACCTACAATTTACATTTAATGCCAACCACACAATTTTCTCCCCCTAATGTGTTTCTGACTGTTAAGAAAACGATTCTGACCAGTAAGAAATCATTTTCTTACCGATTAGAAACATATTCAGGGGTGATTCGGGAGGCAAAATTGTGTGAATGTAGCATTGCTGTTATGCTATAAAAAAAAAAATAAAAAAAAAAAGAGTAGTCTAACTTTACCTCTACATAAAAGAAAATACTATTCCGGTTGGGGGTACAACTTAGGCATATACTAGGTAACCTCCAGAGTAAGCCAAAATTAAGAAGAAAATTTTTTGGGTCTGTGTTGCATATACCCAGTAGATACGAAATGTTTGTCAAAGTACACATGCTTCATAGATTGCAACTCTAGAAAAGTGATCGTGATAATTCCCAAAAATCCAAATTCTTGATCTAAGGAGAAGCAATGAGAACATACAGCCAGTATCTATCTTATTCTCTTGAACAAAAGGTATCGAAACTTCAGGATGGTTGATGATGAACTCCACAGAATTTGCATCAGTGACACCAGCAGAACAAACAAATGGCTGGTGGTGGTTGAAGTTTAAATTAACTTTAGTCACGTACCCTGCATTTCGAGCTTACAAATGCTCAAAATAACCACCTGTTGGTTTAATGAAAAGGAAGAAAACATACCAAGTGTGTCATACAGCAGTAAATAGGCTATGGAATGGATGTTACAAGCCTATGTGAAAATAGCCAATTCAAATTGGTAATAGTTTTGGCATACCACTTATTAAGTAAAGAAATACTAGTAAAATAAATAAGAAAGAACCATGGCAATGTATGTACCAAAGCAATTAACTTTCTTTCTACATGAAGAGAAACAAAGTACAGCATACCAAACCAAACCAAGCCTTAAAACAAAGTACAGCATACCTCCATTGAAATGATCCATTCTGGGAAATTGGATCCATATATACTGCACCGTTCTCCCTGAAAAAGCATAGCCCACTATTTATATTGATCAGTTTCTAATATGCAAAGTCACACTAGTTTTTCAAACATCAAAACCACTCTTTACTTCAACTAATGTTGGGTTAAATTGTCAACTTACAAGATTGACCATCCGGAACAAATTTGAAGAGCGGCATCATAAACCTCCTCATGTGTCAGCCATACATATGGGCCAACCTGTCAAAAAAATTCACATGGAAATTGATGATCAGCCATTTTCTATCTTCTCTGGAACTTGAAAAGTAGTTTCTTTTCTTCTCCAAAACTAGAAATGATGGAGCTTAATGGGTTTTGTAGGAAATGAATGTATTGAAATTATTGATTGATATTCAATATCTATTTTTGTGTGTATTGTGTATTTACAATGGAGAGAATGATCTCTCTTTTATAGGGAGAATGAGTTACAAATTGAGGAATTAAATTAACCTAAAATGGAGCACTAAACAACTTAATGGAGCATTAGGGTAAATGGAGCACTTGCTTCTTGTGGAGCACTAATGGAGTGGAGTAGGTAGGTGGTAGTAGGTGGTAGTGGTAGGTGGAGTAAGTTATAGGTTTTACATTCAACAGCCCCCTCAAACTCAAGGGGGTTAGGAACTAACCAACTTGAGTTTGGAGAGAGTAACAAAACAGGAAAAATAAAATGACAAATAAAATAAAAGAGGATAGGAGACACTGTATGGTCGTGTCAGACCGTTTAGAAGACAGTTTATGGGGTCATGTCGGACCGTTGTAGAAGATAGTTTATGGGTCATATTGGACCGATGTAGAAAACAGTTTACTGGGTCATGTCGGACGTTGTAGAAAACAGTTTACGGGGTCATGTCGGACCGTTGTAGAAAACAGTTTACTGGGTCATGTCGGACCGTTGTAGAAAACAGTTTACTGGGTCATGTCGGACCGTTGTAGAAAACAGTTTACTGGGTCATGTCGGACCGTTGTAGAAGAGAACCGAAATCAATGTCGGAACAGTTTTTCCGAGTCTTGTCGGACCCATATAAGAAGCTAACCGGAATCAAAGTCGGGACAGTTTACAGAGTCTTGTCGGACTCATATAGGAGCTAACCGGAATCAATGTCAGGACAGTTTACAGAGTCTTGTCGGACCCATATAGAAGCTAACCGGAATCAAAGTCGGGACAGTTTACAGAGTCTTGTCGGACCCATATAGAAGCTAACCGGAATCAAAGTCGGGACAGTTTACAGAGTCTTGTCGGACCCATATAAGTTGCACCCTCAAAAGGCGTGCCCAATCTTATCAAAAGGCGTGCCATCAAAAGGCGTGCCATCAAAAGGTGTGCCCGACAGCCATCAAAAGTCGAGCCATCAAAAGGCGCGCCATCAAAAGGCGTGCCATCAAAAAGTCTGCCCGACATCCATCAAAAGTCGAGCCATCAAAAGGTGCGCCGCTTTGTCGTCTTGCGCTGAGAGGCGCGTGAGGCGCGTGTCTGCCTTACCTATTTAAACAAAAGGCGAGGCTGAGGCTGAGGCTGAGGCTGAGGCTGAGACAAACCAGTTGAAACCTCTGAAAAACTCTCTGAAAAAACTCTTCGTTTTCTGAGAGTTGTATTGCTGAAACACTCTGTTGTTTTCTGAGAGTTGTATCGCTGAAACACTCTGTTGCCCTGAAAATGGCTTCATCTTCCCGTTCTGTTCCCCAGAATATAGCCTCTTCGTCCCGTGGTCTTACCCTCTTTCCTGACCTCAACGAAGCCACAACCCAGAATATGGCCCTTGAACCTCAACCAAGAGCCCCTGGACCAAGCCCCCCTGGTTTTGCGCCGTTGAACTATCCGCTGGTGTCAGTGGAGCAGATAATGGCTGCTCAGTCGGATATTGAGGCGAATTATTACACATTAAGGTCATGCGTTGAGACCATGACGGCGGTCAACAACCTGTCGCACCGGCTTCAGAGTAGAACTAATGAGGTGCAGCAGTTAAACGCCCAACTGGCTCTGCTCCAGGGCATGTATAAGGATGCCCGAGCAGAGATATGTGGGCTGAAGGCAGAAAACAAGGAACTGAAGCGGAAGGCCACCGTGATGCTCAGATTTGGAGGACCGCCATATGTGACGGTTGAGGAGCAACGGGAAGTGAACGTGTTCGGCGGTGTGGGAAACACGGAGGCAGCACCGGCAAGGGACGCCCAAGACAAAGGCAAAAAGAAAAGAACAGCTGAAGAGGTGAAAAAATAAGGCCGGTTTTTGTTGTGTGGGTTGTGGGTTGGAGATTGTTTGGGTTTTTTTTTTTTTTTTTTTTTTGGTGATCGAGTTTGATCCCTGGCATGAATAAAATAAAGTTGGTGTGCAAATCTGAATAGTATGAATTTGATTTGAAAAAGATTAAAAATAATGTGAAAGAAAATATATTGAGAAATCAAAACGAAAGGTGGAGAGTGGTTGACACGGTTTTGGTCCACGGACGGCCCACTCCAATTCACATTGACCATTACCCAGAAAATATCACCATTCCACAAACTTTAAAGTGAATAGCGCTGGTTTACCTCCATTCAGTACGTTGCTTTCCTCAGGTTCAAGTCCATATATCTTAACATTAGGATTTTGGGATTTGAGATATTTTCCAACTCCAGAAACAGTGCCACCACTTCCAATTCCCATTATAAAGATGTCTACTTTCCCACAAGTATCTTCCCATATCTCAGGACCAGTTGTCTCGAAATGCACCTGTGTATTAGCGGGATTTGAAAATTGTTGAAGCATGAAAGCGTCCGGTGTGGATTCAAGAAGCTCATAAGCTTTCTTAACAGTTCCTCCCATCCCCTTGGTTGGGTCGGTGAGGATTAGATCAGCTCCAAATGCTCTCATAGTCACTCTTCTTTCCAAGCTTGTGTAAGAGGGCATGGTCAAAACCATCTTGTATCCTTTCATGGCCGCCATAAATGCCATGCTAATCCCCATGTTTCCTGATGTTGGCTCAATCAACACCGTCTTTCCAGGAGTGATTAACCCTTTCTTTTCTGCATCATTGATCATGGCAAATGCCGGTCGATCTTTGATGCTTGCAGTGGGCTGCATCATCTCTTGCTTGACGGCAACATAGGCTCTACAACCTTCGGTAACTTTATTAAGAAATACAACAAGTTTGTCCAAAAGCTTCCTAGTTTCATCAGGATCTTCAGGCGTTGGTGCTAAGCTCCCAAATGGGTATCACCAGCAGTGGCAGAGCTTTGTCCCAGAGTTGTTCTTCCTGCCAAAACTAGCACACCACTCTGGCCCACGCCTTAAAATGGTAGGAGAAACAGCAACTGTTGCAACATTTGTAACAGTTGTAGGACAACCATATAACCCTGCATTAGCTGGAAAAGGAGGCTTCAATCTCGGCTTCCCTTGTTTCCCTTCAAGGCTCTCTAAAAGTGCTGTCTCTTCACTGCAGATATAGGCACCAGCACCATAGTGGATATGCACATCAAAATCATATCCAGAGGATGATGCTGTTCTAAATAAACAAGATGTAGATGACGATATATGAGCTGGGAACACCAAAAAGCGATGGAGAGATACTAGCTCCAAATAGAGGGGCTGAGGTTGTTCCAAAAATAGGTTGGGAAGATGTTGTCCCAAACACAGAAGGGGATGATCCAAATATAGGTGAACTTGATGTGTATTGATAGAGATTACAACGGAATAGGTTGAGGTCCGGCGGACGGCCAAGGCAAGGTTGCCGCCCGCCGGTAAGGCGAAGAACACCAAGAGCTTAACCTATAGCTCTGATACCATGTAGGAAATGAATGTATTGAAATTATTGATTGATATTCAATATCTATTTTTGTGTGTATTGTGTATTTACAATGGAGAGAATGATCTCTCTTTTATAGGGAGAATGAGTTACAAATGGAGGAATTAAATTAACCTAAAATGGAGCACTAAACAACTTAATGGAGCATTAGGGTAAATGGAGCACTTGCTTCTTGTGGAGCACTAATGGAGTGGAGTAGGTAGGTGGTAGTAGGTGGTAGTGGTAGGTGGAGTAAGTTATAGGTTTTTACATTCAACAGGTTTCTATGTTACTTTTATTTATACTGACTAAAAAGATATGGTGACATGACATTTGTCTCTTATTTAAATGACTAATGATGGATAATGGTATTTTTATTCTGGTTTGAAGCACGTATAGACATATAAACTTAAGGAGACAGAGACAAACAAACACACACACACAGAATGGTACCTTTGAGTCCATGATTATATGATGACCCAGCATACAGTTCTCTGGGGTCCTTTTAACAGAACCACTGCCACCAAAAATAGAGATTCAAAGTGTTTAAATCGGATGAACCAATATATACAGTTTAGTATAGGATTTTTACACACCAAAAAAAAAAAAAAAAATTGGACATATTTTATCAAAAATATCATCTTTAAAAGAAATCTCAGGGAGATGATGCTGCAGAGAAGAGCAGTACTTTGCCATGAATGATGAAAATGTGGAAAAAGGAGTCTGAACTAATTTTCATTTTTTTCCATTATTATGCAAATCCAAAATGGGTACTGAGGAAAGGCTGGTTTGTATATAGTAGGAAGAAATTGATGGCTACAAATGGGAATAATCATCTGGTGCAACAGACAGCCTCAGTTATTTAGGGCTGTTTTGGCAACAACCTATTTTAGCCAAAAAGTCAAAAAGTCACTACAAAAAAATCAACTTTTCTCTCTACTTTTTGCACGTGTTTTTGTAAAAAGCTAAAAAACCAACTAAAATAGTCAATTCCGAAAACAACCCTTAATATGAAGAAAAGTGACATTGGAACCATGCACTAAGAGATAGAGGGAGAGACAGTTGTTAAGATGATAGATGCATGGAACAATAATTGACGATCATGGCTTGGGAGAGAGATGTGAAAGGTGCAGTGATTTTCTTCTTGTTATTTTTAAATTATTTCGGTTAATAATGCAATGGAAATAAAATAAGATGATGATTAAGAAAATACCTGACAACTGATTCTCTAATAAACAGTTTAGTCCCTCATATCTCCGGAAAGAATAAATCACATTGCAGAGAGCAACGAGGAAGAGGGGGAAGGGAAGCGGGACGGGAAAGGGAACGAGAACGGAAAAGGGGAGGGAAAAGGCGAGGGAAAGGGGGGGGGAGGGGAGGGAAAAGGGGAGGGGGAGGAGAAGGGGAATGGCGAACGGATGAGGAGGTGGGGGGACTGGTCGGCCGGAAGTAATGGCATTCCTCAGGCATCTCTTCAATCAACACTTGCACGTGGGGAAGGACGGATCTCAATTCATCTGGCAGCATCTTCAACTTCTTGCAACTTTGAATTTCTAAAGTCAAAAGATTGGGCATGGCCCTTTCATCCACCCTCCACCTCACTAAGTTGTGCAAACCTTTGAGTTTTAGATGTTTAGTTGAGGGAATCCCATTGCAGAACAAACCATTTCTTTCCCCACAAAGGCTTCATCTAAGTAGAGGCCCCTTAAGTTAGGCAACTTCTCCAGTGTGGACATAGGGTCTTCCTTAAGTAGAGATCCCTCCAACCATAGCTGGGTGAGGCTGCTGCTTGAATACAAAGAGATATTCATCTGATGGTCAACTGGTGGTGCTAACACTTGTATAGGCCCTTGTATTTCCAATTTATGAAGATGATGACACCCCAATAATTGTGTTAGAAGATTTGACTCCTCGGAGAAAACATCAGAGTCGCGAATAGAAAGTGAAGAGTGACGGAAGAGTTGTTGATTTGGGTTACTGATGCTGAAGAGGTAGTTGATCATATCCTCACGTCTCCCCCACATTTTTGCTTCCCTTAGCTGTCGAAGATTGGTTAATTTGAAGAGATCCTTGATATCACAATAATATGTATGGAAGTTTTCTAGCATCTCTAGGTTGTCCAACCCATCCAATCGTAATATGTCACCATTTTCTATATGTACGGATTGAGGAAGGTAAAGATATTGCAGTAGTTTCAATTTCCATAGCACATTTGGTATCAATGGATGTGATAGTGTCCGTAAATCAAGGGTTTGCAAATACCTCAACTTGCCTATTGATGATGGCAACTGGTTGAACCATGAATATCTTAAACCCAAGTACCTCAAGTGGATTAAATTTCCTATTGCTTTTGGTAACTTTAGATCACTCACACTAAAAAAGCGATGTCCAATTGCTTCAAGATCTAAAACTTTCAGCAATTTGAGATGGTTGAAAATACAGGGTTTGATTTGTTCCCAGAGTCGATGACTGCACCTGCCTCCATAGAAAAATACAGCTGACCGAATGTGCTGAACTTGTTTTTGTTTGAGGAGCGAAAGGTCTCCATCAACATTCTCATCAAAGGCAATTGCAAGTCTGTGTATTTGACTACACCTATATGATGATAATGATGAAGAAGGATAGGAATTTTCCAGTAGTTGTTGTTGCTCATTTTTATGCCTCTTCAAATAAATGACCTTAAGAAAATTTTCCTCTTTTATCTTTAACAAACATACGTCTCGCATAAGGTCATGAAGCTTGCATGATTTAAACCTTCCTTGGTACCTGATTGGGTACTCCTCTAGCTGCACCTGAAGTATGCATCTCTGTGCCAATTCATCCAAATAACATTCTGCCACATCCATCATTGCTTCTTCTTCCCCTTTTTCCTTATCCTCCAATGATGATGGTAATATGATACCTTCGGCCATCCACAGTTGGTATAATTTCTCTGCTTCTATCTCAACATCTTCTGGATAATTTCCCAAACAAAGAAAACATGCCTTCAACCGATATGGCAAGTCATGATAACTAAGAGCCAACACCTCCATTACTCCTCCATGTTGCTGTCCAATGCTTTTGCCCCTCCTTAGAAATGAATTTAAATTTTGATGAATTATCTCCCACTCACTCCAAGTATGTTTTGTCACTAAGATTCCTCCTAACACAACAATGGCTAGCGGTAAACCCCCACACGTTCAACCATTTCCCTCACTAACATCTCCATCCTGGTGTCAACTTTGAAGTCTACAAAAGGAACAAGAGCAAATTTGTAGTTACAAATAAAATGGAAGAACTCGTTTGTAAATATAACACCCTCACTTGAACATAAAAAAGAATAACATGTGACAAAATATTGGAAACTAGAAAATACAATACATTTCATGTAAAAATGATGATTTCTATTTCTTTCTTACTGAATTTGCTTAAACATGTGGAAAAAATCTGCTAACCATTTGTTGACTTGTGCATTTCACAAATAGAGATTAGATCTGAAACATTTACTAATTGCAGATTGAATCTGAAAAATCTATCCCTCCTTAAATCTAAAACATTTACTAATTGCATTTGATAATATATGGTAGGGTTTTTTTGGAGCAAGTAAGCATTTGAAAAAATGAAAGCAAATACAAATTTATAAGGGGCGTACCTATTGGGTCTGTGGACCCTAAAAAGTATTGTTCACTCAACCCTCGATCCAATAGGGGGTTTGGAGGGCCTCCTCCCAAGGGGGTCCAAGGGGTACTTTAGTAATTTTCATGTTGCTTCCACATTGAACTAATTCTATATTTATAAATAGATGAAGGGGCCGCCTCTTTCAGGTTAAGAGAGTTGTATCGTTTTCTGATCATAGTTAAAACTGCAACAGCCATGGACGTAACCCCATTCTAGGGTGAACCACGTAAATCCTTCTGTTCTTGTGTGTGTTTGATTTTTTTGATTTTGATTATCTTTTTTGTTTGCTATTTTGTGTCTCACTGATCCTGGTTAAGAAGAGACATTTTTCCAAACCTTAGTTGCACGAAGCGGGAGCGGGGAAGCGTAGCAGATAGAAAGTTTCTTAGATTGGGAGCCCTCAGGAGCAGTAATATATATATATATATATTATTTTTTAATATAATTAGAAGTTTTTTTATAAATATTTTTATTTTAATACACATTAATTATTTTTTTATTTATTATATTTTTTAAATAATGTGTTATTTTTAATTTTTTTATTTTATTTTACATATATGTGTTTGTGTTTTTTTATTAATATGTATAATATATACTCATATATATATATATATATATATTATTTATATGTGTTAATGTTTTTTTATTTATATATATTATAAAGATTATATATTAATATTTTTATTTTTTTAATTAATTTTTTTATTATATATTTATATGTATATATATGATATATAAATAATAATGTGTTAATGTTTTTTTTTTAATTTAAATATATATATTTATATAAAGATTATATATGTTTTATCTTTATATATATATATATATTACTTAGATATATATCGTGATAGAAGGCCAGAGAGAGAGAGAGAGCGCGAGTGAGAGAAGGCAAAGACGAAGGAGAGACGATGATGATCAGCAAGAAGGAGACGATCTGCGAGAGCGAGAGAGAGAGACAAACTGCGAGAGAGAGAGAGAGAAAGACGATCTACCAGAGAGAGAGAGATGAACTGCAACAGAGACAAAAAACACACAGAGAGAGAGAGATAGAGAGAGAGAGACGACCTTCGATTTGATGAAAAAAGAAGAAAAACGAAGCAAAGAAGCAGGACATACCCAGAGACGACCTTCAGGTTCTTCACCTTCTTTCTCCTCTCTCTCTCTTTGTTGACCAACAAGCTAGGGTTTTTGTTCATAGCCACCAACAATCCCATCTTGGACAAGATTGCATTTCTCTCTCTACAGAAACGCGATTCTTACACATTTCTTTCTAAGAAACGCGGAATCGCGTTTCTTACGAAGATTCATCAACTGGTTGCACGATTCTGCAAATAAGTTTCAAACACTATGAAGCACGGATACTTCAAATAGGGTGACGTATCCGTATCGTATCCATATCGGATACCGATACTCCTTGGATACTCGCGGATACGTATTAGATACTTATTAAAAGTATCGAATACTTTTTAATTATTTTTTCATTAATTTTGGAGTATCGGATACTTAATTTTGAAGTATCGGTTACTCCAAGTCATGTTTACTTGTTTTATGAAATTACAATTGTAATATTTCTTGCATAGTAATATAATATAATATAATTGTAAATATAAATATAAGAATATTTTTCTAATACTTTGTTAAGTTTTTCGATAAGAAGAGCATAGTGAGTTAAATAATAGAATTTATTAAATTGATGTATCCTAATTATTTCATGCATGTCCCCTATAACTACATAGAAAGTAAGAATTAACAAGAGAATATAGCAATGGTAAAATTAAATATCAATAAATAAATAAACAAGTAAACTTGAATACAATATTTTTCACTAGTGTCAAAGGAAAAAGCATAGGGACAAGTAGTGAATTGTTTTATTATTGTAATATAAATATATTAAACTTGATATTGAAATAAAATATTTGCAAGACTTATTAAAAATTTAAAAAGTAAACAAACTACTAGCTTAAATTAATACAAAATTCTTAAAGGTTAGTATTTTGCATTATAAAATTACATTGTGGTTTCTTAACGTTCTTTAGCTTATGTGTATTTTTCACAAACGTATCATAGCCGTACCGGAATCCTATTTTTTTAGGTTTAGTCGTATCGCCGTATCCGTATCGTGTCGTATCCGTATCTCGTATTCATATCTATGCTTCCTAGTCCAAACAGTACCCCTCATGCCTAAATCCCTAATAAATTTGTGGTCTAATAACTATCCCCAAACCCAAATCCATAGCCTATTCTCTAGCAAAGCCAAAAGAGGTTCCAAAATCAACAAAATAGTTAGCTGATAATAAAACCTCCCTCACATGGTAGGTTACCATTGAAAACTAACATTTCACTTCAAAAATTGCATGAATTTTAAGTCAAAAAGATTTGAAATATGTCTTCTGAGAGATTCAATCCTCCAAGGGACTTGCCCACAATTACTGATAGAAAAATGAATAATTACAAGTAATATTATTTCTCTTAATTCTTTATTTCCCTCAACAAATCTAAAATCTAGGCTTAATATAAATAAATAAATAAAGTAACAATGAGACTAAGAAAAAGTTACTTGAAAAATTTTATTGCAAGATCAAAGCACTTAATATGATAACGAGATATATGAAGATGACTCGGAAGAAATTCTCGTTTACCTATATTTTTTTACCTCTTTTACCTAAACCATGAATAAATATAGTGAACCACTAGACAACATATTATGATACCTTAATATTTGATGCAAGGGAGTCAATTGAGGAGAAATTCAATGATTGAAGAGACTAACCTGCACCATCTCTTCTTGAGAAGACCTTTTTCTGAAATAGCTCCCAACTCTCTTCTTCATTTAAGCACTTCGGTTCATGGAGGAAACAAGTCGGATCTATGTGCATAGCTACTTCTTTATTACGAGTTGTAATCAATATTTTGCTGCCCATACTTCTTGGTGGGAAGGCAGCTCTTAGACTATCCCAAGCACATGATGACCAAATGTCATCAATAACCACTAGGCATTTTTTCTCTTGTTGGACTCGGTAAAGTTGCTTGACAAGCTCTTCATCTCTCATGTTCACAATTTGATTTTTCCACTCTGGTACAAGTTTGGTAAAAATCCCTTCCAAAATATCTTCTCTTTGCCATTGTTGAGATATACAAACCCAAGCAAATCGATCAAAGTGGCTCCTAATACTTTGGTGATGGTATATCTTCTTAGCAAGGGTGGTCTTTCCTAGACCACCCATGCCACAAATAGCAACAACCTGACAATTTTGTTTTCTTTCATTCACCAAATGTTTGATTAATGTCTTCATGTCTTCTTGAAAACCAACAAAATCCTCTTCAATAACATGGGAATAAGATCGCCGATATTGAAGTTTCCTTTGATATGTAGAACTTGTACCTTCTCTTTCCATTACAGCAATTAAACCGTAACTTTGTAAGCTTGAGATGAGAATATTGATATTTTTTTTAATAGTTTCAATCTCAGACCGAATCCTGTAGCGGGCTAAAACTTCACTCAAGATGTTAACAGATCTGATGAGGATCTTTCGAAAACCTCCTTTCCTCGATGCCACTTCAAAAACGAAAGTTTCAACAACAGCCTCCGCGTTATAAGCAACTTCTCTAATTTCTGCAACCAAATTGTGGATCGTCTCATGTTCATCTTGTTTTGCATCTGCATCTTTCAAGAAGCATTGCATCTGTCTTAAGTGTGCCTGAACTTGCTCCACTTGGTCACTCATACCATACAAGAATTGTGCATTTTGAATCGCTAAAACACCAAGTCCTTTGATGGCGAAGGCGACAACAGACTCTGCCATTACCCTTGCTGGATTGAAAAGTACTACAAGCTTAGATGAAATGTGTCCACTCAAGTGTATTTCTCATCTTAAATATTCCACATGTACATAAATTTATCAATTAGTCCAGTGAGTTAGGGGCATGTATGTATAAATACATATACTATAAACAATTGGTATTGGGATTGTGCTTTTTCAGCAATTTGTTTGCACAACAAACATTCTTGCATATCAATTGAACTTTCAAATCATGACTGCTCCTGTGGCGTATGCTTTTTCCTTTCGTCTTGAAAATTTATAGATTTTAAAATTCAATTTTTTGGATCAAAAGTATATATGTAAGGATTTGAATGAAAGATTTCCCTCTACATGTTATGCAATGCCCAATATATAACTCATGTATATATGCAGATCGTGAATTTGTGGGTGTACATATGGGGAGTTGCTAACAACCCTACCTAATTACTTTGGACCCTCCATTTCTTTAGACCGAGACACACCAAAGTGCTCCCCTCCCTTTTTTCTTTGAACACCCACCATAATCCTACCCTTTGGACCCTCACCTCTGCAACCTTACTTCGGCAGCCCGCACCCCCACGTCCGGCGACCCTCCCCCTAGCCCTATGTCGACCCTTCCCCAGTCCCTTATTCCTTCCCAACAACCCCTTTCCCCCACTACAACCCATTCCCAACCGGCAACCCCCTTCCCCAGTCCCCTTTCTCCTCCCTAAGAGCCCTAGCCTCCTCCTCCAGCTTCTTCTTTTTCTCGCTGCCTAAACCTTGAAGGGTTTTTAAATCTAAGGTTTAGGCAGCGAAGAAGAAGAGGAGGATGAAGATGAACAAGAAGAAAGAAGACAAAGAAGGAGTGGGTTCCCGGCGTTGTGGCTGGCAACAGTGGACAGGGAGTAGGGGTGACACAAAAGGGAAGTGGTGGGGTGAATAGGGCTAGGAAGGTGAAGCAAGGGTCAAGAGGTTTACTAAAGAGGGGCAAACGAGGGAGGTAGCTGGAGTTGTTGGTGGTGGTGGGTGGGGTTAGGGTTAGGGTTAGGGTTGAGAGGTTAGAGATGGGGATAAAATAAGAAAGTTGTGTTACAGTAAAATGGTAATAAAACTAAATAGGATAAATTACACTGATCTCTCCCAAGGTTTGGAGAAAATACAGCAAGTTTCACAGTTTTAACAGAATTACATTAACCTATTTTTAGTAAGATTAAAGAGATCAAATGGTATGAAGGCACAAACATACACAAGATAAAATGGTATATATTTCAATATACACAAGATAAAATGGTAAAATATACATTGACCTCCTTTTTAGTAAAATGGTATGAAGGCACAAACATACACAAGAAAAAATATATATTTCAATACAAAAAAAAGTTATAAAAAAAATAAAAAAGATGATAATATCATTTTTTTCATTCATACGACTAACGAATTTATGATAAAAAGGGGAGGGACCAAGTGTTATATGAATTAAAATATTAAGGGAGCCTAATGTAATTATGCCAAACTCATGAGACTTACTCTATTTTCTTCAAATCTCAGGGAGGTCAGTATAATTTACCCAAATAAAGGATTTGGGGTTTAAGTACATAGATCGGGCTATTAGCAGCTCCCATATATGCATGTGTTTGTTTTAGAACATTTTCCAGCATTTCATCAATCTTTTCATTAAATTCAAATTTTAAAAAATGGGTAAAAGTGTACTCTAACCATTTCATCAAATTCATATGGGAAAAAACACTTTTTTTACCAAATCAATAATGAACCAAATTCCCAAGAGTCATATTTTTACTCAAATGCCTTGTTTGGCAAAGGTTTTTTTTTTGGGGGGGCCCTATATCCACAAGAAAACAAAATAAGTTAAAATAGCTAATAAAACAAAATATAACATCAAATTCATAATCATTTCATTTTTTTCTCTCATAAACATCCCATCTAACTAAAAAAAAAAAATTCAACCATCTTTCCCAAACACAACTATTTTAACCTACCAAAATAGCAAAAAATTAAAATAATCTACTAAAATAGTCAACCTCTCAAAGGAGGCCAAAAAATTGATGAAATTTTAAAAATAATAAAGATTGGAAATTGTTTTCTTTTATAAAAATGGTTAAATCAGGTTTTTCAAAAATATTTGATGAAAAAATAAAATTTTGAAGTGTTCCATGGATCAAGCTTTTAACCAAACTTTCACTCAAATCTAATGAAAACCCAAAAAAAAACAAAAGTTAGGAATGGAGAGGATTTCGTTCATACATATACATGTAGTTCTGGGTATACATACATGTGATGCTAGAGTCTAGAGAGAGAGAGAGAGAGAGAGAATGCATACCTGGTGAGAGAGGCCGTGGGAGGATAATGGAGATGCTGTGTGTGCAGACGTTTGGTTTGGGGGCTAATTGACGTTCAGATTTTAATTTGAGGGTTATTTTTTAATTTCTTATAAAATGGTATATATAAAAATAAAAATAAAAAGTGATAGGATTGAGTGTTTTACTTTTTTTTATTATTCTAGCTAACTTCAATTATTACTTTTTAAAAATTAATTATTTTAATTAATTTTAAAAAAAACATATAAAAATAAAAAGAATTGTATGATAATTTATAATAACTTTTGACTAGGCCTCGTTTGGGAACAGATTATTTTAGTAACTTTTTAACTTTTTGGTTAAAATATGAGATAAGAAAAGCTAGTATTTGGAATGATTTTTTGAATTTTTACGAAAAGATGTGTAAAAAGTAAAGAAAAAGGGAATCTTTGACTTTTTGGTATAAGTTGTTGGCTTTTTATTTTTTTAGTAACTTTTTTATTTTTAAACTAAAACAGCCACTTGCCAAACGAGGCCCTGGGTTGTTTTTGTATGACTTATAGACTAATTTTTTTCTTATTATGAAAATACATTAAAAAAATATAAAAAATAATTAATTTGAATAAATTAATTCTTTTTAGATATTATCAAAAAGGCTTAAAAATTAGAGGCTATACAAGGCGAGAATTACATCACTTTTATCTTTATAAACCCTTTCAAATCACCTCCAATGTATTCGTAAGGTTTTTATAATTAAATAATAAATATATATATATTTATAAATAAAAGAGATAAAATAAAACAATACTCCTATCTCATAATTTAATGAATGTTGATATGAATGTCATCTCTGGTAGGTGTTGGGTGTCACGCGGTTGCGTGTCCGTTAAATAGTCAACCGTTGGCCTTCTATTTTATTAAATTTATTCAATAATTTAGATTACAATTTGAATTTAATATGAAGTATTTTAATTTAAAAAAAAAAAAAATCCCTCTTACCTTAAATTTATCTTTTCACTAAATTTGATGAGAACAAAAATTATTAGAAATGTTTTATCTTTTTAAATTTTTATCACATTTAAATTTAATGAAAGATTTGATAAATTTTTAATTTGATAAAAAAAAATATTTGTCTTGATTTGATAAATATTTGATGAAATGATTGGAGATACTTTTTTGGCTAGTATTTTTTATCAAATTTCAATTTGATGGGAAAAAAATTAATGATTGAAACCGTTCAATTTGTTTTATTAAATTTGTTTAACAATACTTGACTTGATCACCCCAATGGTGAGAATCAATTTTTTTTTTTTAAAAATACCTAACCATCAATTTTTTTTTAAAAAAAAAATACCTAACATATCTTAAAAAAGCGTTCATCTTTTTTTATTAAATTTGTTTAACAATACTTGACTTGATATAAGTCACCCCAATGGTGAGAATCAATCCTTTTTTTTTTTAAATACCTAACATATCTTAAAAAAAACCTCTTTTAATCAATTCAGGTAAAAAAAAAAAAAAAATGATCTCCAATTCTTCATTTTTTCAACAGTTTCATCAAAGTGAAATATATATATATAATAAATATATATATTGTTGTTGAAATTTTATGAAATATTTTATTCATCTCTCATTTGATGAATTTTTTTAATTTAAGAGCATCTCCAACGGTTACTCAGATTTTTCACCAAATCTGAGTCAAAAAGTGACCATTTCCTTAATCTGATACTTCGCGCTCCAACGGTTCAGTATCAAATCCTTTTCATCAATTTTGCGCCGGGCAACCAGTTGGTTGACCGGCCGGTCAACCGGTAACGGCAAATTTTTATTTTTATTTTTTTTGAACTTTTTGAACCTTTTGGTGGTCGACCGGTTAGCAAAAAAAAAATTTTTTTTTTTTTTTTTTGGACCGGTTTGAACCTTTTTTTGGGAACTGTTTGAACTTTTGGTGGGCGACCGGTTGGTCAACCGGTCGATCGACCGGTTTGTCTCCTGACAACGGTCATGTACAGTGTTTTGGTGAAACACGGAGTCTGTCATCAGTTTGGTGAAACTTTTGCTGAAATCTCATTTTGGTATGACTTTGGTGCAACCGTTGGAGCATGAAAAAGTGGATTTTTCATCAAAATTTAAATCTGATGCTGGGTTTGGTTCACCGTTGGAGATGGTTTAAGAAAATTTGATTTGATATAAGTTTGGTGAATGGATTGATCCATTTTCATCAAATGTAAATTTAATGAGGGATTTTAATAAAGAATTGAAAATGTTCTTGGGCCATATTTGTTTCATGAGATACAATTATAGGATTGGATTTCGGCGGTGTTTGGCAACAATGTTTTTGGATTTTTTCTATTAAAAGACAAATTTTTTGTAAAATCAAAAAAACCAAATTCAAACAAAATATCACATCATATCCCATAATCATTTCATTTTTTTCTCTCACAAACATATCCAACTACAAAAACTCAACTATCTTCCCAAACATAAAAAAAAATTTCTCCAATAATATCCTACAACTAAAAAAATCTACATAAAAACTCACTTCCGAAACACCCACTTCATGTCAGCATTTGTTTTATTTTTGGTTTGTATATATTTTAGGACGAGACTATGATCTACAATAAACCATTAGCACAAGTGACCTAGCTTCCTTTTTTAACCCTCCACAATGCCTTATGAACACTTTTAGTCATAACCAAGAGTACAACATCCACCAAACACTAATCTCATTATCAAGATGGATGCTACTTTAATTTGACCATCATTCACAATCATAACCAACACAATTTTAATTTATAACCACTACTACTTATTTTAGATATAACTGCCATATATTTTACTTTTTTTTAAAAAAGTATGTATCATAAAAATAGTCGTTTTAAAGGGAGATTATTATTATTTTAAAATGCCTGTAGGTTAAACTAACCCATATATTGCACTCAATTTTGTTTCTCTTGCCTAGATGATGAAATCAATAGTATACACAAAATTTTCAATTAAATATTATCCAATTAAACAAACATATATAACTCTGCAAAACACAAGAAAAAGTGTACATAAAACAATTGAGCATTAATTTTTTACCAATAATATTATATAAATAAAATTTTGTACAAAATCCTCATACGAATATTGTGACCTTGTGGTACGTTCATTTCACCTCGAAAATTGATATCATAAAATCAGGAATAGATTGCTCAAGGGAGCAAATTAAAAGGAATAGTTTGTCAACCTAGTGTTCAGTAATCCATTTTTCCATGGATTCGTTTACCCAACTCCACTCAGGCCAATCTAATATGTGCCTTCGTTTGGGATGTGGATTGATTTTTTTATTTTTTAGCTTTTTTAGCATGTGGTTAAAAAATCTCATTTGAGATAGATTTTTTGATTTTTTTGACTTTTGTGAGAGAAAAAATGAAATAATTATGATTTGAATGTGACATTTTATCTTATTGACTTTTTAGTTTATTTTATCTTTTTATAACTAAAATTGCTAAAAAAGCTCATGCCAAACATAACCTTTCACAATAAGGAGGTAAGTAGAACTATCATCAAATAACTCATTAGTCGATTAAAAGATCACTTCGGAATAGCATATACAACACGCATCCAGAATGAGATGGCAAACATAGCATAGTGTTTAAATAAGATTTCTTCAGTTCATCACAATTATCAATTTCCAACTTGTCAAATAGACATCAAACTAAGATGAAAACCTGAAAAACAGAGTACTGTCTGCTCAGATCTAACAGAAAAACGAAAATAAAACCTTAATCTCCAGTGAGCCTTTAGAATGACTCAAACTCAAGATATTGGATCATATTCTCAATTCTTTACAGCTTGGCCAACCCCTTTGGGATTCTTCTATTGATAGCATTTCCATACAAAAAGGTCATAAAGTATGAAAAGGAGTACAAGACCATAATGAACAAAGAACCATAGAAAGTAAAGCAACATCATATATTCACACTGGAGTAACTTTTCTCCACACCCATATTGCTATGTACTTGCAACATGTCCAAAAAGGGTTAGCACTTGAAACAAATAGTCACAAAATGGATACTAAGGGAATTACACTGCAGATCTTTATATGCAAAGGATTAGAAACCTTTCAGCTGGTAACTTTACAAAACATGAAGCACTAAAACATGCTTAAAGTACTTACAAAGAAACCATCTTCATTGTATGCTTCCTGATAGCACATCGGCCAGAGAAAAGTGATCCTGCAAAGGCAATCGAAATACAACTTCACCGGGTTTCTTTAATAATTTCTGGATCATAGCTTTTTTTCACGATTGGTAGGTGTGATAGAGACGCATTTGGAGAGTGGAAAGTTTTGTTGGACAATCTTCACCGTATTTAAATAGTTTAAATTCTGTTGTGTACTAAACAACAACCAGAATATAAAGAAACAAAAGAAATGAGAGAATTTGTTTATTTATAGGAGAAATTATGGCTGTTGGGTTTGAATTAAACAGGTGCAAAACCTGTTTGAACAGGTATGAAACCTGTTCAATTTGAATAAACAGAAACAAACTGTTGGATTCAAATTTGAACAGATAAAAAAGGGAAGAGCCCTGTTAGAGTGTACAGTAAAACCGGACCAGTTTATTTCCGGAATTAATTTGAATTCTGGATTTTATTTTACCAAAAAATAAAATTAATTCAAATGTTTTTGGCCCAAAAAGATAGGTATTGGGTCGAACAAGCCCAACCCAACCACACACCCGTGCCCAGGCCCAGCCCGCCCGGATGGCGGCGCGTGTAGTGATTTTTGAGTCCAATGGGTCTAGCCCATTGTGCCCATAACCTCCCTCTCTAAAATACTTGGTACCCTTGGGGCACACCCAAATTCCAATCCATGCCTTATAAACCCATTTAAAACTTCCCACCAAATCAATGTGGGACAAGCCTTATTCAAACTTTTAAGGATTTTTCACCAAAACTCCATTTCCATGGAGCATACTTTGGCTTCAATTTCTCATTCACTCGTAATGGTTTGAGTAACAAATATACCACGTGAATCACAACGCGGCATAGAACGCGTTACCACTTTGACCCGCGACAAACGACGCTCGGGCCCACCTAAAAATAGACCAAACTTAGGAAAAATTCTGGTTTTACTCAGAATTTTATAACCATTTCCAACAAGTTTCTTGATACTGTAACTAGCCAAACCCCGGTCATCCTCCAAAGTTCTTCCACCAAACACAAGACAATGGGCATCAACCAGCATGCCTGCCTTACTGAAAATCTTATTCTTCATGTCCTGTTCGTGTACATTAAGAATTAATGATTTTCCATTCCCGTCCTTTTCAAATATCTGAAAGGAAGGCACCTTAGACCACACGTCTAAGATGGAGTTCTCTTTGATGTTATAAAAAGCTAAAGTCTTCCCATCCTCGAGTCGCTTCCCATCGTACAGTACATGCTGTTCACTGCACCAGAATCCAACCACACTCCCAATTGTTGCCTTGACATCATGTTTGGTGCAGCTTAAAAGCTGCTTATTTCAGCTTTCAGCTTAATTTAAACTATTTTGATGTGTTTGGTTTAGCTTATAGCTTATAGCTTATAGCTTTTGGAAGTCAGAAATCAGTTTATTCTTTGAGTGGGGCAGGAGATGCTTAATTTATAAGTCAGAAATCAGCTTATGTTCATAGTTATAAGCTATAAACTGTTTAGGCATAAGCTATAAGCACTTTCCCACGGCTCTACCAAACAGGGCCGAACTGTGTGCAAGAACTTAACTTCAGGTTTCAGGATCTCTCCACTAAGCATTCTTACAGAAATTGACAACACATCTTTTGGATAAAGACCAAATAAATGATACATTTTGTTTGTATATTGAGAGAGGCCAAAGTCCTGTTATCTTCCAATAGCTTTCCACCATAGAAAAGAGTGTAATAATCTGATTGTATACCCTCTTTTTCCTG
This sequence comes from Camellia japonica, assembly GCA_030407325.1. NCBI lineage: Eukaryota > Viridiplantae > Streptophyta > Magnoliopsida > Ericales > Theaceae > Camellia > Camellia japonica. Next base: position 161,898,420 of record JAPPVO010000031.1, on the reverse strand, counting down.
AATCAAGGATTTGATGTTTTGGACAGTATCGCGAGCCTTTGCTTGGAGTTCAAGTGTTTTCTCGCGTGATGGTATGTAGACTAAGAATTTTATTGAACCCAAATTTTGGAAGACGAGATGGAGATTGGAGTTTGACTGAATGCCATAATCAACCAGCTTGTGGTCATCCTTGAGCTGCTCGCAAGAAAAAAAGAGTTCTTGAATATTTTCGGAAATGCCTTCCTTCTCACATAGCATTGCCTTTAGATTTTTAATTGTCTTTGAATGTCTTCACCTCTAAGGCATATGTTCATCTATAATAAAAGAGGAGAAGGCATGAAAGGCACCAGAAGAAGTATTACCCAATCATACTGATAGGATTGACTAAAAAACCCTGTTTTGCATTGTGCAAACTCAGAAGAAAGGTTCTATGTAGCTAAATCATCCTGTACAATTTCTATGGTTTCTCAGCAGCCAAACAGAGGATAGGATGACTTAAAGCATTCCATGAACTTATTGTAACCACTTGAAAGCTTCCAACACTAATAGTTTTACAAAAAAAGATGCCAAAAACAAATGAAAAATCCTATATATTCCCTGCAAAACAACAGGTTCATGGCTCATAATGTTTCCTATCATTTCTACTCAAAACAACCAACATTTTTCTTTTGAGTATTTGAATTATGACAAAAACAAGTTGATTGGTTGTTAAATATTTATAATACCAAAATTATCTCTTAAAAGACAAAGGAAAAAAAAAAAAAATCTCACTCATGTCCTCTTCTTACATGCTTTGCTTTCTCACTCATATAAACATGATAATGTCATTTCTTTTCTTTTCTCATCCCATGATCCAAATGGAGTGTTAAAGTTCTCAATTTCCTAAAGTTTCTCCCTAACCAAACAAAACATTAAAATTTGCGACAAACAAAGACAACACTTTGGCTCATTTTCTCAGTAACCAAACAGAACATACTACAATAATAATGGTAAAATAACGATGAAACAAACTAGGCACAAAAAGGAAGGGCAGTAACGACCTTTTCTTCTTGGTGTAAATCCAATGGAGTGTTGGGGATTCCAGAGACCTCTGCCGAAGAAGACACCTTGCGAATCTTCGCTCTCTGCATCGTTTGGGAAGTGGCTTGACTTTTTTGCTTTTTGATTTTTTTTTTTTTTTGACAATTTTAGTTTAAGTTAAAAAATCTCGTTTGGATTTTATTTTTTTGAATTTTTTAATTTTATGAGAAAAAAATAATAATTATAATTTAAATGTGAAATTTTATTTTATTCACGGGCTATTTTAACCTTTTAGCCTCCCACCCTAACATGCCAAACGAGGGCTGAGTGAGAGATGAGACTTGGGTTTTCACTTTTCACAGCCCTAGCTAAAAAGTAAAAATGGGAAATTTTAATGTAATTTTTTTTTTTTTTTGGTAAATTATACTGATATCTCTTGAGATTTTTGTTTAATTCAGATCCCTTTCTCACATTTGAAAAATTATACTTACCCTCTATCAAATTAAAATGACATATTTGTTCCTTAACTTTTATACATATAAAATAATAAAATAATACAGAGATTGTGTTCATGTCATTTCAAGATAATTAATAATTATCTTCTTTAGTTTAACTCACACAAAAAAATTGAGTGTTTTTATTTTTCGTTTTTTTTTTACTGAATTTTTTAAATATTTTAAGTAATTTTTTTATTTTTTAGAAACATCTAATCTACATATACTTAAAAAGTATAATATTTTTTGATTTTTTTTAAATTCACCAAATATAAAAAATATATATATAAAAATACAAAAAATTAATATATTATCTTATTTTGTTGTACTCAATGATTTTTTTAAAAAGTTTTTTGTACACATTTTATACTTTTTAATATGTCTGGATTAAATTAATCTAATCTAGATAGAATGGTGGAAATAAAAATGAAAAATTATGTTCATATATAAAAATTTATACAAAAAATATCATAAAAATATTATGATAGTGATATTGTTGTAAATATAAATTATATTTATGGGTGTTTTGTTTTAAAGTGAAAAGTCACCATTAAATTATATCATTGTGTCTGAAAATTGTATATAAAATTTATATTTATATATCATTACTCAATAATGATATGTTCAGGTATAATTTAATGATGGAAAGTTATGGAATGTAATCATGATGATAGGAAGAAGAAATGGTAGGAAAGGGGACAAAATGGTCGTTTAGAAGATCTTAGGGCATGACATCAGCAATCTAGGGACAATTTGTAATGATATTACAAACCTTAGGAGGGGAATGTAATTTTTCAAATGTGAAGGGAGAATCTGTATTAACCAAAAATCTTAGTGGGTGTCATTGTAATTTACGCTTTTTTAAAAAAAAATAAAAATAAAAATGATTAGTAGCTCGAATTTAAGTTTGCCCGAAAGCCTAAATTTGTGCTTGTCGGTCGACCACCCGGACAACCGGTGCAACACTTGTTTACTGCGGTTGTCACCCTTGTTGACCGCGACTGTCACCTTCTTGCCGAATGACTGACCGAACAATCGGCAAGCCAAAATTTGGGCAATTTCGAACAAAATTAGATTCGTGCTACCAATCAGTGTTGAAAAAAAAATATAGCAAATGTTATACACATTAATAATTAAAGTCATAAAAAAAAATTATAATTTAATGATTGTTTTGGAGTTTGCTTACTTTTTAATTTATTTATTTATTTTCGTCTTTAGTGATTTTTTTTAAAATTTTTTTAAAAAAATTAGGTTTCTAGATTTAGCTCAACATGACAAGCCAGAAATTTATAATTTTTTTTAAAAAATTCTATAAAAAAATCCATAAAAGTAAAAAGTAAGCAATCTCTTTTTTGGCCTTTTTAATTTTTTTTGAAATTTTTCAAAAAAAAATATACTTTTAAAATTCGTCTCGACAAGATAAACCAGAAAGTAAAAAAATTTAACATAATTTTTTTTAAAAATGACTAAAGACAAAAAAATTAGAAAAAAAGATGTGGCTTTTTTTTTTTGGTGTTTCCAAAAGAGGTTATAAGAGAAGAAATATTATGATTTAGTTTCCTTTTGTTTTAAGATTATGAATAGTCTTTTTATTTGTTCCATATCTAAAAGGGTAGTTTTGATATTATAACAAAATAATATTGTGGGGACATAATTTTTGAATGACAACACGTGGCCGAGGTGTCACCGAAGTGTCAATCGAGGTGCCACGTGTCCTAGTCATGACGTCGAGATCATCTCGGCTAGGCGGAAGTTATCTGCGAAGATACCGGAATTCGGGATAAGCAGATAAGGGACAAGAGTCCTAGAATGAGAGAGGACTTCAGTTTGGGTAAAGATAAGACTCTTAGAGAGTTTATCCCAATTCTACTGGGAGTCCAAGATTAGCAGTAATCCTAAGTCCATTGAAGTTAGGTTTCTATTGGGACTAGATTTGTGTTGGCTATAAAAGAGAGGCACTCTCATGGGTCTAAGGTATGTTTTTTATGCTCTGAATAGTGAGTTAAGCACTTTTGCTATCTTTGAGAGATAACTGACTTGATCGTCGAAGTGGCCCCGGGTGGACGAACCACTGCCGGAATCTCTTCTTTTTGTGACAGGTCGTTCGGACTTAATCTATTCTGCCAGTGTTCTCAAACTGAGTGCTTGATTGGCAATGTGGTCAGAAATCTACACACACTAATATTTAGTGGTTTCATTTCTCTCCATTTTTTGAGAGATTGAAAATATGAGAGAAATGTGTTTATTTTCATTTCTTTCTATTTCTCTCAAATTTGGTAATCCAAACAAGGGATTGAAATATATTTCTTCCAATTTCTTTTCCTTTTTCTCCAAATCATTCAAATCAAACAGAGTGTAAGAAAGAAGACAACAGGGTTATATGAGTCATTTTTGCTAGTGAAGTTGTTTTAGTTTTCCTTCAAATGACTCAACTTTACAAGATATATTTGTCCATTTTCATAGCATCCATTGCTATGCAAAGGATTTCTCGCCCTTTTACCATATCTACTTGCTTCATATTTGCTTTTTTTTCCTTTACTCTACACATTTGATCGTTTAAAAATATTATCGTTGAAAGAATATGATCATTTAAAAATTAATTTAATAATATATTTAAAAGAAAAATATTATGTAAGCAACCACGGCAATATTAGGTGCACATAAAACATGTCATAAAAAAAAATATTATATCTTATTTATTTTATAGTATTTTTTTTTTAAAATTAGTTAAGCTCATTTGATTGATTATTTAAAATAAATAATATAATTGTAGTGCACACTAGATAAATTAGTTAGGCAAAATAAAAAATACATTTTTTTTGGGTGTAATTTTACAAGATATTTTACCTACTAGCCATAGACTTGCTCTAACATTTAAGGTGTTTTGCCAAACCTAGGGGGTCCTTATGTGGCTTGCAAATAAAAAAATTGATATTATCTAACTCAACTAACTTGTCTCATGGCCTGTTCTAGCTCGCTTGAGTGCCTAACTCGTAAAAAATGATTTAGAACTTTAGACAAGGATTTGTAACCATAATCCCCCCATAAACCCGACCCATAAGAGCATGCATAGGTAAGTCTAATGATTAGTTTGATTTTTTTTTTTTTTGGGTCTAATATTTAGTTTGATTTTTTTTAGGGGTGAGCATGGTTTGAATTGGACCGGATTGAGATAAAACCAGGACCAATCCGTTATCTACGGTTCCTGAAAAATTGGAACCAATCCAATCCGTTTAAATCATGGAACCAATCCGAACCAATCCATTTAAATACGGATTGGATCGGTTTAGGACCACGGATTCACATAATTAAATAACAAAAAATATATATATATATATATATAACACTTTAATTTCATAAAAATATAACATAACACTATATTAGTTCCACAATAGCAATATGTTTTCTATAATAACGACATGCTATTTTAGAATTTAAACAACCATAAGAAAACTGGTTTTACTATAAGTATTTAGACCATTACAAATTAAAACTAAAAACTAACAAACAAAAGTAATAAAAGAAGATATTATTCGGTTTTAGGTTTGAGTTTAGATTTTATATAGAATAAGAAAAGATATTATGGGGAATGATGTATAATAAAAATATAGACTATTTGTATACGGTCCGGATCGGTTCCAATCCGGAACCTTGGGGTTCAATCCGAAACCAATCCGTGGACTACGGATTTTTAATTCTTCAATTCGGAATCGAACCGCGGATTCAAAAAACCAATCCAAACCTATCGGATTGGACTAGACTGGATCAGATTACGGATTTCATAGATTCCTTGCTCAGTCCTAATTTTTTTTGTTCTCATATTTAAAATTTTTATTTTTTCCTTTCCATTTGCCCCTCCATTTATAGGTATTATATGTTATTTGATTTTTTTTTATTATATGAGATGTAAAATGATAAAAATAAAAATAAAAATACTTGAATTATGTGGGAAAAGTAAATAAGAAAAATAACTAATGAAAATATTAAAAATATGTGTAGAACTTTTATACAAGTGTAATGAAAAGTGTATAGCCCAGTTTGATTTGATTTTAACCCGAAAGATTTGGATTTGTAAGTGAAATGTAATTTTAATTTTCTAAGGATAAATTACACTTACACTCTTTGAGGTTCAAATTTAATACATATTACTTTATTACGTTTGAGAAATTACACTAACCCCCTTGTCATTGTAATTATTTAGAAATGAAGACATTGAATTCATGCACTTTCTCTTTTCTTACTTTACTTTACTTTACTTCATCTGTTCATTTTTTTTTCCCTTTCCTTTGCTTTACTTTTTTTTTTTCCAATGTAATTTACTCTATTTTTCTACTAAGAGTTATTGTCTTTTATATAAGTAAGGGGTGTTTGTGAAATGAGACTATAAATCATAGGGATAGGAATGTAATTTCCAGAACATCAGGGAATGAAATGTAATTGGACCAAATCTCAGGAAATGTCAGTGTAATTTACCCATTTTCTAAATAGGCCCCACTCATTCTAATTTGGTCAAAATCCGAACAACCTATTAAAATATGCGATTTAGGCTTCATTTGGAAAAAAAGGGTTGGGTTAGGTTAGGTTAGGTTAAATTTGGAACTATTTTAACCTTAAAAAGATAGAATAAGTTTTTTAATCTAATAAGACAAAGTATCACATCTAACCCATAATCATTATATTCTCTCTCACAAAAAGTCAAAAAAATTAAAAAATCATTCTCAAACAAGACTTTTTAATCCTAAATTAAAATAACTAAAAAATTAAAAAGCCAAAATGTCAACCCACCTCTCAAACCAACCCTTAAACGCGATAATTGTGGGATAGATAAGCCTACTCCGTCGTATTGTTGACTCTAGCCGAGTCCTAGTTGTGGGTTTATACTAGCCGTTTCCTCTTATAAAAGATTTAGGCCTCGTTTGGGAACAGGTTTTTTTAGTAACTTTTAGGCTTTTTGGCTAAAATATGATGTAAAAAAAAATCAGTATGTTTGGGATGACTTTTTAGCTTTTTACAAAAAGATGTGCAAAAAGTAAAGAGAAAAGAAAATCTTTGACTTTTTGGTATAGGTTGTTGGCTTTTTGGATTTTTTAGTAACTTTTTGATTTTTTGACTAAAAAAACACTTGCCAAACGAGGCCTAAGTGTAAAAAAGTGAATTTTTGGACTTAGTTTTCAAACCAGGAGTCCCGTGCCAGTTTCGCAATTTTCCACAATTCACATTGGTCCCTCCTGAGGTGTTTGACGTTTTCCTCGGGCCGTCTCGTGGCTGTTGCACGATTTTTGCCCCCGATGGCCTAGTTTGAAGCTTAAGTGTGAAAAAGTACAATTTTCAACTTAGTTTTCAAACGGGGAGTCCCGTGCTAGTTCCGTAAGTTTCCACAACTCACATTGGTCCCTCCCGAGGTGTTTGAGGTGTTCCCCGGGCCGTCTCGTGGCTGTTGTACGATTTTGGCCTCCGGTGGCCTATTTTTCAAGCTTAAGTGTGAAAAGTGAATTTTTCGACTTAGTTTTCAAACCGAGAGTCCCACGCTAGTTCCGTAAGTTTCCACAACTCACATTGGTCCCTCCCGAGGTGTTTGAGGTGTTTCCCAGGCCGTCTCGTGGCTGTTGCACGATTTCGACTCCCGAAGGCCTATTTTCTAGCTTAAGTGTAAAAAAGTGCATTTTTGCACTTAGTTTTCAAACCGGGAGTCTCGTGCTATTTCTGTAAGTTTCCACAACTCACATTGGTCCCTCCCGAGGTGTTTGAGATGTTTCCTGGGCCCTCTCGTGGCTGTTGCACGATTTTGGCCTCCGATGGCCTATTTTTCAAGCTTAAGTGTGAAAAGTGTATTTTTGGACTTAGTTTTCGAACCGGGAGTCCCGTCCTAGTTCCGTAAGTTTCCACAACTTACTTTGGTCCCTCCCGAGGTGTTTGAGGTGTTTCCCAGGCCGTGTCGTGACTGTTACACGATTTTGGCCTCCGATGGCCTATTTTTCAAGCTTAAGTGTGAAAAAGTGTATTTTTGGACTTAGTTTTCAAACTGGGAGTCCCGTGCTAGTTCCGTAAGTTTTCACAACTTACTTTGGTCCCTCCCGAGGTGTTTGAGGCGTTACCCGGGCCGTCTCATGGCTGTTACACGATTTTGGCCTCCGATGGCCTATTTTTCAAGCTTAATTGTCGCCGAAAGTGCATTTTTGGACTTAGTTTTCAAACCGGGAGTCCCGTGCTACTTCCGTTTCCCACCCGAGGTGTTTGAGGTGTTTCTCAGGTCGTCTCGTGGCTGTTGCACGATTTTGGCCCTCGAAGACCTATTTTCAAGCTTAAGTGTGAAAAAGTGCATTTTTGCACTTAGTTTTCAAACCGGGAGTCCCGTGCTAGTTCCGTAAGTTTTCACAACTCACATTGGTCCCTCCCAAGGTGTTTGAGGTTTTTCCCAGGCCGTCTCGTGGCTGTTGCACGATTTTGGCCTCCGATTGCCTATTTTTGGAACTTAAGTGTGAAAAAGTGTATTTTTGGACTTAGTTTTCGAATCGGGAGTCCCGTGCTAGTTCCGTAAGTTTCCACAACTTACTTTGGTCCCTCATGAGGTGTTTTTTGTGTTTCCCGGGCCGTCTCATGGCTGTTGCATAATTTTGGCCTCCGATGGCCTATTTTTCAAGCTTAAGTGTGAAAAAGTACATTTTTGGACTTAGTTCTCAAACCGGGAGTCCCGTGCTAGTTCTGTAAGTTTTCAAAACTTAATTTGGTCCCTCCCGAGGTGTTTGAGGTGTTACCCAAGCTGTCTCGTGGCTGTTACATGATATTGGCCTCCGATGGCTTATTTTTCAAGCTTAAGTGTGAAAAAGTGCATTTTTAGACTTAGTTTTCGAACCGGGAGTCCCGTGCTAGTTCCGAAAGTTTTCACAACTTATTTTGGTCCCTCCCGAGGTGTTTGAGGTGTTACCCGGGCCGTCTCAAGGCCATTACGCCATTTTGGTCTCCGATGGCCTATTTTTAAAGCTTAATTGTCGCTGAAAGTGCATTTTTTGACTTAGTTTTCAAACCGGGAGTCCCGTGCTAGTTCTGTAAGTTTCCACAACTCACATTGGTCCCTCTCGAGGTGTTTGACATGTTCCCCGGGCCGTCTCATGGCTGTTGCACGATTTTGGCCTCTGGTGGCCTATTTTCAAGCTTAAGTATGAAAAAGTGTCTTTTTCGACTTAGTTTTCAAACCGGGAGTCTCGTGCTAGTTCCATAAGTTTCCACAAATCATATTGGCCCTTCCGAGGTGTTTGACATGTTCCTCGGGCCGTCTCATGGCTGTTGCACGATTTTGGCCCCCAATGGCCTAGTTTGAAGCTTAAGTGAGAAAAAGTTCATTTTTCGACTTAGTTTTCAAACCGGAAGTCCCATGCTAGTTCCATAAGTTTCCACAACTCACATTGGTCCCTCCCGAGGTGTTTGACGTGTTCCCCTGGCCGTCTCGTGGCTGTTGCACGATTTTGGCCCCCGATGGCCTAGTTTGAAGCTTAAGTGTGAAAAAGTGCAATTTTCGAATTAGTTTTGAAACTAGGAGTCCCGTGCTAGTTCCGTAAGTTTCCACAACTCACATTGGTCCCTCCCGAGGTGTTTGAGGTGCTCCCCGGGCCGTCTCGTGGCTGTTGCACGATTTTAGCCTCTGATAGCTTATTTTCAAGCTTAAGTGTGAAAAAGTACAATTTTGGACTTAGTTTTCAAACTGGGTGTCCCGTACTAGTTCCGTAAGTTTCCACAACTCACATTGGTCCCTTCATAAGTGTTTGATGTGTTCCCCGGGCCGTTTCGTGGCTGTTGCACGATTTTGGCCCCTAATGGCCTAGTTTGAAGCTTAAGTGTGAAAAAGTGCAATTTTCGATTTAGTCTTCAAATCGAGAGCCCCGTGCTAGTTTCGTAAGTTTTCACAACTCAAATTGGTCCCTCCCGAGGTGTTTGAGGTGTTTCCCGGGCCGTCTCGTGACTGTTGCACAATTTTGGTCCCTGAAGGCCTATTTTCAAACTTAAGTGTGAAAAAGTGCATTTTTGGACTTAGTTTTCAAACCGAGAGTACTGTGCTAGTTCCGTAAGTTTCCACAACTTACTTTGGTCCCTCCCAAGGTGTTTGAGGTGTTACCTTGGCCGTCTCATGGTTGTTACACGATTTCGGCCCCTGATGGCCTATTTTTCAAGCTTAATTGTCGTTGAAAGTGCATTTTTGGACTTAGTTTTCAAACCGGGAGTCCCGTCCTAGTTCCGTAAGTTTTCACAACTCACATTTGTCCCTCCTGAGGTGTTTGAGGTGTTTCCCGGGCCGTCTCGTGGCTGTTGCAAGATTTTGGCCCCCGAAGGCCTATTTTCAAGCTTAAGGCCTCGTTTGGGAACATGCTTTTTTAGTAACTTTTAGGCTTTTTGGCTAAAATATGATGTAAAAAAAACTAGTATGTTTGGGATGACTTTTTGGCTTTTTACGTAAAGATGTGCAAAAAGTAGAGAGAAAATGAAATCTTTGACTTTTTAGTATAGGTAATTGGCTTTTTGACTTTTTAAATTACTTTTTGATTTTTTAACTAAAAAAACCACTTGCCAAACGAGGCCTTACATAGCTTTTGGGTTTTTAACCCTCGTCTGATAAAGGGTCAAGAATTCCAATCCAAACATCTCCATGGAACCTAACGCCTATATTGTACCGAGTCCATGTAACATAGATGGTCATGTTTCTTCTCAATTTGAACATAGAAAAGTAGGGTTATCTGATTGATCCTCTCAGTATGATCGCACAATGCTTCTTCTGAATGGCTTTCATTTTCATTTCCTTCTCCTGTTTTTGTTATAGATGAACATATACTTGAAGGTCATTAAAACTGTTGCCTAAAAAGTGAAGACATCCGAGACAATAAAAAATCTAAAGGCAATGTTACGTGAGAAAGAAGGCATTTCAGAAAATATTCAAGAGCTCTTTTTCACTGGTGAACGACTCAACAATGACCAAAAGCTTGTTGATTATGGCATTCAGACCCACTCCACTCTCCATCTCATCCTCCAAAATTCATGTCCAATAAATTTCTTCATCTACATACCATCAAACCAAAAAATATTTGAACTTGAAGCGAAGACTCGCGATACTGTCCAAAACATCAAATCCTTGATTCAGGACAAAGAGGGTATACAATCAGATCGTTACAAACTTTTCTACAGTGGAAAGCCACTGGAAGATAACAGTACTTTGGCCTTTCTCAATATACAGCCAGAATCTATTCTTCATTTGGTCTTTAACCCAACAGATGCGCTGTTGATTTCTGTGAAAATGTCTAATGGAGAGATCCTGAAACCTGAAGTTAAGCTCTTGCTCACAATAAGTGATGTCAAGGGAATAATTGGGAGTATGATTGGTGTCCTGGTCAGTGACAATGACGTAGTGTATGATGGAAAGAGACTCGAGGATGGGAAGAGTTTAGCTTTTTATAACATCATAGAGAACTCTATCTTAGAAATTTTACCTAAGTTGCCTTCTCCGTTTCAGATATTTGTGAAGCACTGGAATGGAAAAACTCTAGTTCTTACTGTACTCCGACAGGACAAGGTCAGAGACCTGAAGGATATGATTTTCTATAACTGACTCGAGGATGGGAAGAGTTTAGCTTTTTATAACATCATAGAGAACTCTATCTTAGAAATTTTACCTAAGTTGCCTTCTCCGTTTCAGATATTTGTGAAGCACTGGAATGGAAAAACTCTAGTTCTTACTGTACTCCGACAGGACAAGGTCAGAGACCTGAAGGATATGATTTTCTATAGGCTGGGAGAGCCAGTTAGTCTTTTGTTTGCTGGAAAATCACTTGAGGATGACCAGGATTTGGCTAGTTACAATATCCATAAACTTTCCATTGTCCATATAGCCGTTCCGCTTCCACTACAATCTGGAAAATATTGCAACAAACCAGAGAAAACATTGCCTTCTCTGTTTCAGATATTTTTGAAGCACCGGAATGGAAATACTCTGGTTCTTACTGTACTCGGACAGGACAAGGTCAGAGACGTAAAGGATACGATTGTCAATAGGCTGGGAGGGCCAGCTAGTCTTGTGTTTGCTGGAAAATCACTCGAGGATGACCAGGATTTGGCTAGTTACAATATTCAGAGACTTTCCACCGTCCATATAGCCGTTCCGCCTCCACTATAATCTAGAAAATATTGCAAAAAACCGGTGGAGGAAGTATCCAAAAGCATACAATGATGATGGTTTTCTTTGAAAGTGCTGTAAGCATGTTTCAGTATTTCATTATCAGATGAAGGTTTCTAAGTCCCTTAGTATGCATTTTGAGACTAGCTGTTTCAACTGCTATCCTTTTTGGACATACTTAAGTATGTTGTTATGTGGGCATGGAGAAAAGTAACTCTAATATGAATATATGATGTTGCATCACTTTCTATTGTTCTTTGGTCACTATTGTCTTGTTCATACTTTAATATCTGGTTCTTTACAAATGCTATCAATAGTAGAATTATATTAAATAAAAAAACGACGAGCTAAAGTCTAAAGGAATCTTGGGAAAAGTAAAGTTTTAGCTGATTGACATAACTCTGTAGAATTGCTTTCTTTTACCGTAATGGTGAGGAGGAGAAAGAACTGTTGTTGAATATTGGGTGGATCCAACTAGTTAACGTGATTAAATAGCCCCACTAGCTGCAGTTTTTTTGGAAGTTAATAGTTGATTATAAAAAAGTAGTAGTGAAAATCTCTGCCCTGACTTATCGATAATAAACTTATTTAAGTTATTTTTGTCACATTGAGCTTTGATAGCTCAGTAGAGAATTCAGTTCCCCTGCTGCTGCAGCAACACTGGATGAAAGTGAATAGAGATGGCACAACTGTTGCAAACAATAGTCGTGGTGAGAGGAGGTGCTCGTGGCTTCGTCAGGAAGGAAAATAATTTACAAACAAAATTTTTGTACAGGAAAATCATCCAAAATAACATGGCAAGGGGATGTGGGTAGGCTGGCTTCTTTACCTCCCTTACTGTGCAGAGCTATATGGGTTGCCATCACAAAAATATAGTAAGAAGCTCAACTTTCAGCTTTCCCCTCTCCACTGGCTAGCTCTATGGGCTGCTATATTTTAGCATTGCTAAGCAACTGTGGCCCTAACTTTAGCTATAAGTAAATTTTGATAATTCTTGGCATCCCACCTCTACATATAACATTTTAATCTGACATTTTTTGTGAGAAAAAAAAGAAAAAGAAAAAGAAAATTGTATTTGTATTATTGGAACAATATTGCTAAAATATAACATGTTACTATTCATTGTTAAAATTTAGCAATAGCTAGGAAATGGTTGCCCCCCCATCTCCAAACCAAACAAAGAAAAGTTTCTCACATTTGCTTGCACCATCTAGAAGTATTGTTCACTATGAACTAGCTCAATAGTTGGCCCCACGAGAGTATCCATTTATGCTGTGTTTGGTTAAGAAATTTGGGAAGAGATTTGGAAAGGGAAAAGGAAAAGGTATAAAAGTAGGTGAAATGTGAATAAAATATATCTACATTTCCCTTTTGTTTTCTAAGTTCCTTCCCAAATCCTCCAACCAAACACAATATTAGGGTTCTATGCCCAAAAAACACTATCAAGATAAAAGTGTTCTACGCTGTCTAATAAGTCCATTATGGGCGTCGTCATTATTCAAAGTGAGATATCAACATATTAAAATGGTTTGATTTATCACCTTCAGCTGCTGATGCTCTCTAACCAAAATAAAAATGGATACAAGAAGAAAACCTCCAATTATGTATAGCAAACTCTCTCCCACACACATTTGCTTGCATCATTTGCTCCTTGTGCATAAATATGAGTTGTGATCACTTGTTTCTTGAATTGTTATGGAAAGGTTATTGCGAAAATATACTTCTAAAATTATCATTGCTGTCAATGTGTGGATGAAATTTTGACTGGTGGCCTTCCCGCCTTCCAGTCAAAACCAAAACTATCTCTCTCTGCAGTTTCTGATCAAACCATACTTTGATTACGTATTTTTTTATTGTTTTTTTTAAGGAATTAAACACAGAAATAGGTTTGTAAAAGCACATTTTTCTTCCAACCAGACAGCCTCAAGTTCTGGAAAATATTTGAATATTTGATACCAAACTCATGTTGCAACTTGCAATGTGTTTCAAACCAATGGGGTTCCATCACAAAATTCAACCACTTTGATTTCCTATTTCTTGGTTGAGGTAGCACATTAACAATCCAACAAAAAAAATACGGATAATAATAAGCATGATATGCTGTTTGGCATATGATGCAAACATCTGTTCTGGATTACTTCCAATTTTACATCAAATAAATCCAGTTTACCAACAAAAAAAAAAAAAAAAAATGCTCATATATCTTGTGAAGTTGTAATGTCAACAAAGAATATCTACCAAAAAATTTGGAAAAACTGCACTAGGAGTGCATACCTTATATACTCAGAGTGCACTTTGTTCGATACATAGAAATTCACACCACACAGCACATACTACAATCAGGTTTGGACACAGCAACTAAAACATCAGAAAAAAGCATATATCACCTTGCTGTGACATTTAGTATATTTTCCAGTGGACTGAATGGAACATGATTTGGACCTTGGATTCCTTTCACCGGACGCAAACAAGCCAGATGGCCTCGTATTTGGTTGCAAATGGGAAGTTTGCTTGCATGCACTGTGGCTTCCTTCTCTCTTGCGACTGGAGCTCCAGTTGGGTCCTACAATTTGAAGAATTTAAAAAAAAAAAAAAAAATACTATTTGAGTATTCAAACATGCACAAGATACAAACAGCAAGAAGAAGATGTAAAGGCAAGTACAAGCACTAGCATCTTGTCTGATTTTGGTTCTTTAACAACCTTTCTTTTTCTATATAGAAATAATTCTCTTGAAGGCTTGTGTTTGGATCGATGATTTGAGAAGGGATTTGTGAAGGGAAAAGAGAAGGGAAGGACAAATGAATGAAATAAAAAGTCATTTTTTTTTCAATTTTCAGTTCCCTCCACAAGTCTCCCTTACAAATACTTAATTAGAACACAGGCGTAAGGTGGAAGATTACTTAAATAGAGAGAAAGTGGTCAAGGGGTGAAACTAAAGTATTTCACAGATTTCCTATCTTATGTTCTGCTATTCACATATGAATGGCATAAGCATAAAATATCGCAACATAGAAAGTATTATTAAGTGGCAAGAAACATACCCCAAGCACAAGAAAAGTGAACGCTTGTTTTTCTGCACCAAGGTGGATTTCAATCAGCTTCCGCAGATCAGCAAGGGTCACATCCTTTACAACCTTTAGAGTGGTGATAAACTTCCCAGCATGTTCCTTCGACACTTCCCATTTCACATACACTTCAACCAGATCACCACCAGTGCTTACTTCTAATGATTCGTAGTTCTCCTTTGAATCCACTGATAGCTCATCAGAATCCCGGATTTTGTTCATCAGTGATTCTGCAGAGATTTCATTGCATGATTTTTTCAAAGTAGAATCCTCACCAAGTGTTCTCGGGAGATGAGTGAGAATCAAAGCTGTCAAACCTCTTTTTGACAGGAATTGAGGTTCTATCATGAGAAATCTCTCGATAGTTCCCACAAAGTGTGAATATGTTTTGGATTCTTTCTAGCCTAGAAGATGTTGCATCCTTAGCGTCTTCAGGTTCACCTCTCAATCCTGAACCTACATAGTATGATCTATCTCCGAAACATTCAACATTTTCCATCCTACTAGAATATACTGTCTTCTCTTCTATTACCTCTTTCTCCACTTCTTCATCAGCTGACTTCTCTTTGTCTTCCTCTTGTTCTTCTACTTCTTCCTCAAATACAGTGCTCAAACTTACTTTCTTGGCAAATATTGGGGCAAAATCATCGTCATCATCATGATCTTCATCATTCAATCCATTTATATTGGGTGGATCCCAAAGGGCTAAGTTAGAACTGTTGCCTATTGTATTAGCACCGCCATCAAAATATTTGATTTGTCTACCGATATCCAGATCCATCGATTTATCCAAATCCATTGATTTCTCCATCCCTGGATCCTCGTCAGCATAAATGTCTAATAGCCTTTTGGCAAATCCACTTCCATCAATGTCATTAGGCCCATTAACATTTCTGTCCTTTGAACACCGCAACTCTAACTCAATTTCCTCCAAACGTCGCCTAAGAATTTCAACTTCTTGTTGTTGTTGCAATATCCTTTCTTCCATCTTCCTCCTCTCCAATTCAACAAAATCATTTGCCATTTTCTCACATTCTTGTATTTTCTTCTCCAACTCGCGTTTCAGCATATGGATTCTCTCATTCACCTTCATGTTAATCTCTTCTTCACTCGTCCCCAATTCCTTCCCTTCCACTACTGTAAGTTTAGCCCTTAAAGCAGAAATTTCTTCTTCTTTCTTTGTAAGTTCTTTATGGGCTTCATTGCGCTCTTTCTCCCTAAGCTTGTTTTCCATCTGTAGTTTGAAAATGAACTGGTCCATAGCTGTGATCCTTGATCCTAAAATAACCGCTGATGATGAATCTTCCGTGCCATTCTTGTCCTTGAGTGGTGTATGAGGACCACGAACAATACATTTTGCTTTTGCTCCGTATTCAAGAGTAGAAATCGTCTTGTGCATCTCCTTGGGATCTGGGCTAGCACACAATATCATCAAAATCTTCGACTTATCATCCTCAAATGAATCCTAAACATAAAAAAAAATGAACACAACAACACAAGGATTTCAAAAATAAAGATTTAGAAAGAATCAGAAAACAGAATCATGTTAAACATTATATGACAATATTATGACTGAAATTGACCTGCAAAAGCATAGTCAACTTGCTGTCTCTGAACGGCACATGAGAATCACCATTTGCAATGGACTCTACCACTCTCTTTAGTGCTATATTTCCTTGGTTGATCTTCCCAGTCTGCACTTTCAATGGAAAATAAATTAACAATTTTACTATTTAAAACCTCAAATCAGTAGAATGGACCTTCATAATTTTTCAGAAAGCTACTAATAGAGCATTTTTTAAAAATAATACCTGCAATTTGGCTTCCAAACCATTTTGACCAGCTTGCTCAATATTTTCAGAACCAGCCATGTCAACAAGCATAAGCTGTCCTCCCATAGTTGGGACATCAAGAATTACCTGTGAAAAAACAAAGGAGTGCAAGTTCAAGTAAACAGGATTCCATGAATAAGGTATCCATCAAAAAGAGGCACAAAGAGAGAGAGAGAGAGATTCAAACCATGCAGTGGCTTCGAGAGCTCCTCTCATTGCAGAGTGTGCTTTTGACAATCCTTCGCTTCTCAACTTTTTGGATCTCTTTTGATATCTTTGCAGCTTCATTTCCACAGATAAAGGTTGCATTCTTCGCCTTCTTTCCCATCACTTCAAGTCTTACCTGCAAATGCAAAGTGAAGATTTGAAGTTACTAATAGAGAAAAAAGTACCCACATAAGCACACATGGGCAAACAAGTGACCTAATGGTAAGAACGGTAGCATTTGTCCCATGGTCAGAGAAAATTGAACTACCAGCCTAATTCCAGGCTAACATAAGATAGACATCTAAAGAAGGATAAGGCCTATCATTCAATTGACAGAAACCAGAAAAACTGTGAATAAGTGTGAGTGCCAAACAAAAGAAATAAATCCTAAGAAGAATTATGCCTAGGTTGCATTCATGAAGTCCTTTTTCTCCTCAAACTCAACATCTTATGTTTCCATAATTCAACACAATAGACTTCAATCAATTTTTTCTTTGGTAGGCTGACGTAAACATCATAAAAAAGTATAGCTCAAAAATCCAATCCTTTTACCCTCAAAATCAAAATGTGTGTGATAATTGGGAAATTTATCTGTTCATGCATACAGTTTGAAATGTCATCCCTAATCCCTTGTATGAAAATGTCCTGGTTTATGCTTATTATAATTAGTCCATCCACCAGAAGTCCTACTTGTTAAGGAATCGAAAACCTACTTCGTCTTCTTTTTTTCCTTTTTGACATGTAAGATTTCATATTTGTTCTATTCTATCATCAAAAAAACAGATCTCCAGGTAAATCAGAATTGAATAACATAAGACCAGAAAACATGTAATGAGAATGAAAAAATCTTAGTAGTGTCCAATGTCCCCTTCAAACAAAAACAGCCCAAAAATTCAAGCTAAGCATTTCCAAAACCTGGGCAATCACACACAAACACAATAGCAATACTACCTACCCATAAAAAATAACCAAATTTGAATTTAACATTTAGCATTTAGGCAAGCAAAATATCAAATTTCATCTTGAATATAAAACTCCGAACTACTTGAAATCAGTGAACATTTAAAACCCATAAAAAAAACATATATATAAAAAAAAAATCAATTCATTGTAATAATTAAATTTCAAGAAAAAAAGTAGTTTTTTTCACCTTGGATGCACTGCCCTTAGACCAGCCAAGGCTCAATCCTCCACCATTATTCGTCGACAACAAATCATATATCTCTTCGTTGTATATCTCCAAGACAGTTACTTGAACAAATGTTCCAACCCCAACACCCTCACCCAATATATCCTTCAAAGATCTGTACACGATCCCTGGCTGTTTTGCACATCCAAACATGGTATAACTCTTACCAGACCCCGTTGGACCGTACATCATTACTGTACACTTAGCCCCCAATTTCACACCATTAATCCTAGATTGCACAAACTTCTTGTAAAACCCATCAAGATCTTCTTCTTCAGATAATGAAATCCCATCTAGGCTAAAATTTCGGTACCCAATATCGGTACGCACACGAAGAGACTGGCTATCTGGATTGATCTGCAATGCTGAGATGGGTTTGTCTTTTCGATCCGGGTAGTCTCGTATTCTGCCTATAACTTCCACTGGATGTTCTGTTGGTGGGAGTTCTCTGGCTGTGGAGTTTGGATTTGGGGATGGTTTTGCCATATTGAAATTCAAGCGGTGCTTCGATTGGGGTGTCTTTAACTGGGTTTGATTTGATTTTGAAGAAGGTGTATGAGCCATTTGATTTGATTTGGCTGAAGGTGTTGGTGCCATTGAAAAAAACCCAGAAAAATTTGAAAGGAAATTTTCAAACTCTGTTCTGGGTTCAGAGAGTAGAGATCTGAAATGAAGATTTTCTTGGAGTTTCCCGAGAAAATTCAAGATTCAATTTCAGAATCTTCTGGATTTTGAGAGAGAGATAGAGAGAGTAGGCTTTATCGAAAGCTGAGTTGAGGAGAGAGAGAGAGAGAGAAGAAGACTTTAGGGCGATGTGAATTTGGGAAATAGAGAGACAGTTAAAAATGGAAGAAAGAGAATAGTTTCTGAGAAAGGAAAGAAACAGAGAAAGATGGAAATGAAAATAAAAATTAAAAAAAGGGTTTTTGATTTTTGAAGTTTTTAAATTGAAATGTAGCCGTTACGAAGTCTAACGTCCATATTTACTGGGCTCCTCGCGCGATCACCGCCGATTTGGTTTCTTTCCTCGTGAATTAATCGGTCTGTGCGTCGTAGTAGTGTCATCATATTGGGCTGGGCCGACCAAGGTGGGTCCTTCTTTTGGGAGTTGCACTGATGACCCATTCTCACTTTAGCCCAAAACAAATTAAAAATAAATAAATAAAGTACTTCATATTCAGAATTTACGATAACTCATTTAAAATTATGTCAATGGAATTTTATGAATCATAGTTATAGGTTTTTTTATTTTTAATAAATGCGTTTATATTTTTTTTTGTTTGTCATTAACATATAATTTAGGAAATTTGTAAATATCTCAAAATTTCTATCAAATATCTCTGTGGATTTCACAAAAAAAAAAAAAAGTCGAAATCAAATTTAAAATCATTAAAAAGGTTTATTTATTTATTTATGTTTCTCTTTCTTTTGGAGAAAGAAAACCATTGTGAATTTTGGTACCAAATGCTAATTGGTGTGTGAGAATGCCAGGACTTGTGACCGAATCCAAGGTGATATGACTTCTATCAAGTGAACTATGAGCGATTAAGCTAAGACATTTAAGCTGTTGGAACTTGAGAATGGACAAGATAAAGGCGTTGGGCTAGATTGAATTGAAGTATGTGAATACTTGATTGGTTTGTTTGGTGCTAGATCCTTTGTCATGCCCTCTTCCTTGGGTATTTATAGTTGGCAATTATTCGGTCCTAATTTCTCTTCTGGCAATCTATGATGGCCTTCTACATAGCCCATGATCTTCCGCTTAAAACTAAGCACTTTTTGTATTTGTAGCTAGTTAGTGTTAAATTCTTACATGCCATCATGTATTCTTTCTTTCATGTCACCGCTTACCTACAATCTCAGTTAATTCATCTGTGATTAGCTTGTTGTATCTTTATGATAATATGTCATGTATCTCGTGATCTCTTGTCATTATCAACCACACTTGTTATATTTTATAGTGAATTTTTTACCATGAGTAACCCACCCATAACTTAAGATAATAACCCATAGTTTTAAAAGGCCTTAAAACATTGCCACGTGTATTTTTTCATGCTTTTAGGAGTTGTCCCACTAATATAGAATAACGAAAAAGATCTGGATCCCCTTTGAGGGTCACCCCCACAAGCCTCTCATTGGCCAGTTTTTTTTTTTTTTTCTTCTCCTCCTCCAATCACCAACCCCACGTGTGTGTAGGGGTGGTGGGGGTTAGTGATTGAGGGGGTCTCAATCACAGCCCTATAGAATAATTTTGTGTTAGTTGAGTTCATGGGAGTAATCACCAAAAAGATCCAAGAATATGGATATGTGGTGTGCATCATGACTGAATCCTCTTTGCACATTTATAATTGCTTGATAGTTATGCTAAGAGAAAATAAGGGCAGGATCTTAAATTGCTTCTTTAAAATCAGGAGCCCATAATTGTTACTTTTGATCAAGTCAACTCCTTATTTGTTGCTATAGATATATCTAAGGATGGAAATTTCAGACATAACATGATAAAATGACTCGAATCGTATATGAAATTAATGGATTATGATTGAGTATTTTTTGATACGAACACGTATATGACACGATCCGTGAACCCATATGATAAATAGGTTGTGTTTGGGTTGAACCCGCGAAATCCAAAAATGACACGTCTAACCAATTTATTTTAGCGTGTAACTCGTTAACAAGAATACGACCCGCGACAAAAAAATGTTTTGTTTACCACTTGTGTAATTTTATACATTATATATATATATATATAAGTGTATGAATATAAAGATAAATATTTATATTAATTAATTGTTATATAACTCGACATTTTTTTTCTTCTTGATTTTTTCCCTTTCTCTTTTCTACCAAATAAGATTTTATTCTTTTCTTTACTTTTCTTCTAAATAAGATTTTCATGTTTTCTTCTCTCTCTCTCTCAAACAGGTTTTTGTTGTGTCAATTGTGTCGTGTCGTGTCATGGTAAATAAATAAGTTTAGAAATTAACAATGTCAATTGTGTCACCCACGGGTTAGCACGATTATTAACAGATCATGTTAGCATTTACATATATGACACGTTTATTAAATAGGTCGTGTTCGTGTTTATACTTTCAACATGTAAACTCGATATGACATGACCCTAACATGACACGACATGACACGATACCCCTAAATATATCAAGGTTTAAACACTACAGATTGACCCAATCAAAACTTGGGCCCCACGGATTGCCCCCAAGCCACTTCTTCTCTTGAATCTTCATATCATGTGACGGCCTCCTATTGATTGTGTCAAATAGGTACAAATAATATTGTGAGGGCCGAACAAAGATTATAAATCCAAACGGCAAACAGAGTTTCCAAGCCCATCTAAATATGGGTCAAGTAAGGTCAAGGCCCACTGGACTACGCCATTGTCGAATATGGAGGAGTGCCGAATTGTTATCTCTAATAAATGGAGCAGAATGTGTTGGAAGAATCGACATTGACCTATTAGTGGGAACCAGAATGTACAAGGAAGTATGGTAAGGGGGTGGGCCTAGACAGAGTAATGATGGAATGCGTTAAAAACTTGAACTCCAAGAAACCAAGAAAGACGAACCTTATATAAGGACCAACTTGTCCGTCGGAATGCTAATTCCAATACCACCGTCCGGAATCTTATTTTTATCTCAGGTGACAGCTGGAAGATCGAAGGCTTGTTTAGACCGAAGGAGTGTTCCATTTCCACCTCCACACAAATATCATCAAATTGTTTTCGCTTTTCGATCACAAATAATGCTATATGTACCAATTGATATATCAATTAGTGTATTAACAGATGATATGTTATAATTTTAGAGGTTTTGAATATTTATAATTTGTATAATGGATAGGGTCAATAATAATATCATAATATGTGTTAATACACCAATTAGTATACCAATTGGTATATATAATACCACCGTTCAATCACACATGGGCATTCATACAATAAATATAGTGAGTTATATATGTATAGATGACATCTTACCTATCTACACAATAAATATAATGAGTCATATATATATATATAATATATATGCAGGAAGTAGGAAAAACAGAAGATAAAATTCATCCAGTAACAAATTTCATTTTCTTTAAAAATAACAATCAGTTGAATATTGTTAAATATTAATATATATATGTCATATACAACACTAACACTGTAAAGCACACCCACTCACATCCACTACACTAAAGCACACCCACTCACCTTTGTTTAATGTAATTTACTATATTTACTTTCGGTGCTCTTCTCTCTATAAAGAGAGCTCCTTCCCTTTGTAAACTTGTACAGATTAATACAATCATCAATACATCAATAACACATTGAAATACAGAGTTAATACATTTGCTCTCTCTCTTTCTATCTCTATCAATTTATCTTACATGGTATCAGAGCAGAGTTAAGATCTTAGTAATTTCGCTTCACCGGCGGGTGGCAGCCTCGCCTTGGCCGCCCGCCGGACAAACCCAAATTAGCCGGACCTCTCATCTTCCAAGTGTTTCTGCATGACTTCCATCACAGTGAAGACACAAGCCCTGTTCAGATCAACCTTGCCAATTTCAATTATGTACTTCAGCCTCTTTGTGCTTCCATACATGCCGCAAATCTCTCAACAATGGCAACAACTCTCACTTCTTCTCTCTCCTCAAAGCTTCAAACCCAGACATAGAACCATTAATGGAGTTCAAAGGAGCTTCAGACCCATCCAACAAGCTCAACACATGGACCCAATCCACAGATCCTTGCTCTTGGTATGGCGTCTCGTGTCACCAAAACCGAGTCTCGCGACTCGTTCTCGAAGGCCTAGACCTCCACGGTACATTCCAACCCTTAACCTCCCTAACCCAGCTCCGAGTTCTCAGTCTCAAGCGAAACAACCTCTCGGGTTCCATTCAAAATCTCTCTAACCTCACCGCACTAAAACTCCTCTTCCTCTCCTACAACCAGTTTTCCGGCGAGTTTCCGGACTCCGTCTCACTCTCTATACCTTTCCTTCATTTCTCCCGTTCATTAGTGTGGCTACTGCACTTAACCAGTACCTGCTACGTGCGCCGAAGAAGCTTAGCTGCTATGCTAGTCTCGGCTGTACCAGCTCAAAACCAACCCATCTCCATCCCTCCTAAATGGTTGCTGCTGCCTGCCACTCAGTCCCTAACCCATACACGTGCCTGAATCATGCCTGCATCAAAGCTTTTTCTCTCTTCATCCAACCCACCAACTTGGCCACCACACATTGTTTTCATTATCTTCCTCCCACTCTAATAAAATAATTCTCCCGTTCATTGTCCAGAGTCATTGTCACCTTTACAGACCACAACCCATCAATTTTCATGATTTTCTCCACTCATTCATTTTATTATTATTATTATTATTATTATTATTATTATTATATTTTATTATTATTATATCAAATAATCAATACACTCATGTTCCCACACACCCCACTGTCCTCTACAATCATAGGTGTGTGTGTCTTCTGCCCACGGGGATGGTGTTGTCATGGACTTTTCCATTAAAAAAAAAAAAAAAAAAACAAAAAAAAACAAAAAAAAAAAAACCTTGTGCAAGTGGTCATAACACCCAAACACAAAACCACAAATCCTTTCACAAACCAATTCGTTTTCTTTCCACAAATTTGTCATTTCTTCATGCCGGGGATCAAACCCGATCACCATTTTACACAAAAAAAAAAAAAAAAAAAACCAACAACAACAAAACAACACAACCCATAACCACCACAAACAACGGCCTCACTTCTTCGCCTCTTCAGCTGTTCTCTTCTTCTTGCCTTTGTCTTGGGCGTCCCTTGCCGGTGCAGCCTCCGTGTTTCCCACGCCGCCGAGCACGTTCACTTCCGTTGCTCCTCAACCGTCACATATGGCGGCCCTCCAAATCTGAGCATCACGGTGGCCTTCCGCTTCAGTTCCTTATTTTCTGCCTTCAGCATACATATCTCTGCTCGGGCATCCGTATACTGCTGGAGCAGAGCCAGTTGGGCTTTTACCTGCTGCACCTCAGTTGTTCTACTCTGCAGCCGGTGCGACAGGTTGTTGACCGCGCAGTCATGGTCTCAACACATGACCTTAATGTATAATAATTGGCCTCAATATCAGATTGAGCAGCCATTATCTGCTCAACTGCCACCATCGGATAGTTCAACGGCGCAAAACCAGGGGGGCTTGGTCCAGGGGCGATTGTTGCGGTTCCAGGGCAACTGCCCCGGTTATCTCTCTTGTGCACTCATTGAGGTCGGGAAAGAGAGTGAGCAGACCCCGGAAAGAAGAGGCTATATTCTGGGTAGCGGAACGGGGAGAAGAAGCCATTTTCTGGGCAGAAGTGTTACAGAGTATCTCTATCAGCAAAATGAAGAGTTTTTTCAGAGGATTTTTCAGCAGATGTTTTGTTCTGCATAAGCGGCAGCCTCGCCTTGGTATAAATAGGCAAGGCAGACACGCGTATCACGCGCCTCTCAATGCCAGACGACAACTCGGCGCGCCTTTTGATGGCTCGACTTTTGATGGCTGTCGGGCACGCCTTTTGATGGCACGCCTTTTCATGGATTGGGCACGACTTTTGAGGCATATACACGAACATACAGTGTATTCTCCAACGGTCTGATACGACCACACAGTGTCTTCTACATCGGTCCGACATGACCCCATAAACTGTCCCGACATTGATTCCGGTCAGCCTCTACAAACACGGTCTGACACTACCACACAGTGTCTACTACATCGGTCCGACATGACCCCGTAAACTGTCTTCTACATCGGTCCGACATGACCCCATAAACTGTCCCGACATTGATTCCGGTCAGCCTCTACAACAACGGTCTGACACGACCACATAGTGTCTTCTACACCGGTCCGACATGACCCCGTAAACTGTCTTCTACAACGGTCCGACATGACCCCGTAAACTGTCTTCTACACCGGTCCGACATGACCCCGTAAACTGTCTTCTACAACGGTCCGACATGACCCCGTAAACTGTCCTCTTACAACGGTCCGACACGACCATACAGTGTCTTCAACAAACGGTCTGACACAACCATACAGTGTCTCCTATCCACTTTTATTTTATTTGTCAGATTATTTTCCTGTTTTGTTACTCTCTCCAAACTCAAGTTGGTTAGTTCCTAACCCCCTTGAGTTTGAGGGGGGCTGTTAAATATTAATATATATATGTCATATACAACACTACACTGTAAAGCACACCCACTCACATCCACTACACTAAAGCACACCCACTCGCCTTTGTTTAATGTAATTTACTATATTTACTTTCGGTGCTCTTCTCTCTATAAAGAGAGCTCCTTCCCTTTGTAAACTTGTACAGATTAATACAATCATCAATACATCAATAACACATTGAAATACAGAGTTAATACATTTGCTCTCTCTCTTTCTATCTCTATCAATTTATCTTACAAATATGATTGACCACAAATTTTTTTTTTTTGCTTTCTTCTGATTGTGATAAAATGTTATACATCAAATGCCTTCCCTTTCAACCATTGATATCAAAAAATAAAAAAAGAAGTTAATAGTTTAGCTCTCTCATTTTGGTTGAATTTTCAGAAACTGTTTTCTTAAGAAGAAAAAAATGTAAAAGTAATTTGGTAAAAAAAATTAAAAAATTAAAAATTATTATTATTTTCATATGATTTTTTATTTTTAGTATGAAATTTATTTTGAAATTTAAAAATATATATCTTTATTTTTGTCCAACTAATTTTAATTTTTATAAAAAAAAAAATCAAAAAGGAAATGATTAAAACTCAACCAGACAGACATGTATGAACACGAGACATTAGAGTGCTTTTGACAAAAAAGCAATTCAAAGGGATCTTTTTCATACTCTCAAGCGACCATACAACTAGATTGAAAAAGATCTAACCGTGCAATAGAGATGGAATTTGAGACGGAGAAAAAAATATCACAAAAGACTAGTCCTCGTACCTCGGATTCACCCTTCCACATCTAAAATTTGAGCTTTTCAAAATGTCAATACTTAATTTGTACTATATAAACATAGCTTTTTATGGGGACGGGATCCTCTCTTCCCAAATTGTTCCCATTTCCCTATCCCACTTATAATCGTATGATGTGAATTTCATTAAATTTAAAATGCAAGATAGTATGATTATAAAATTTTGAGATAAGGATGGGTTTTTTTGGGTATACAAGATCCCAACCCCTTTCGACCGTCGTCTCAGGACACTTGAAAAGTTAGGCACATACACAGAGTGAAAAATTTTAAGTGACTGTTTCACCCTGAACATAAATATATAAATATGGGAAATTCTATAATATACTTTCAGAAAATTAGTTTACAGTTGATACAACAATTGTCCTTCTAATGGAGCATGTCTCTCTATACAAAGTCATTTACATACCAACAAAGTACCGTCCTCCTTCCGCGGCTCAAACACACGTATACGCACAAAATAAAGAAAAGGGGGGAGAGAGAGAGAGAGAGAGAGAGTTACATGAGAAAATTTGATTTGTGACTATGGTAGGGGTAGCTGCACTACCCAAACGTCTATGAGATCACGAAAACTCTAAGCTCGCTCCTATCACCCCTAGTGATGCGGGTATCAGAGTCCATATAAGTAACTTCAAATTCCGCACTACCTGTATTTGATGGCGGCCTTAAAAAATCTGGTATCCGAGGTATCTCCAATGGAGGTATCTGTGATAAGTTCCCACCAGTCTTCACAGTTGTCTTCTCAGATGTTATTTTGATCTTGGATGATCCTGGTTTATGCCAAAAGTTGAAGAACTTTACAATAAACGTAAAATTAAAAATAAAGAACATGCAAAAGATTTTTAAAAAGTACTTCGTAAATTCAAAAAGAACCAACCTATGAGTTCAAATTTGTAGGCTAAGGTGGCAGTCAATTCAATGGGTGGTAGAGGCCATGGAGCGCCTAATTTGAGCTCCAGTATGTTATCAAAATCTTTGCTGAAAATGTCGATCCTTTGAAATACCTGAGAAAAACAAAACAGGCTATTAGAGCACAGGAAAGGTTGAAACTTGGTTTCAATGACCAACAAGGAGGTAAATCAGTAGGCTTTTCATGCACGTATAAGTTGCAAGAGCACAGGAAATTTAATGATTTTGGACCGTTTAACCGGGATATTATTAGATGGTTCACTTTTCTCAATAAAAAAAATGTCAAAAGAAGTTTCCTAAAAAGAGGGTATAAAATCAAGAAATTGGTATGTACAACAAGATTGTTCGGAAAAACTTGTGGCTTAAAAGAAAGCACTTAAAAAAAAAATCCTAAACCTAGCTTTTCAAAAAAGTGCCTTTTCAGCTTTATTTTGAGCTTTTTTATCTGAAAAGCAAATAACTGAAAACCTTAATGGTGTAACCAAACATCCTAACCTTTGAAGTACAATTGCTTACACATGGAATTTAAAATTTTAAGCTAAATAAGCCTTTTTCCCAACAAGAGAAACCATGCTTTGGTTTGAGAGTGAACTTAATAAGTCCTTAGCATTCCATATATCTTAAAGGGCACAGTTTAAGACAAATAATAAACACTAAGGCTGTGTTTGGATTCAAGATTTGAGGAGAAATTTAGAAGAGAAGAGGAAAAAGAAAGTGAAATGTGACAAAAAATTAGCTTCTATTTTATTCACTTTTCCTTGCTCATTTCCTTTTTTCTCTACAAATCCCTCCTCAAATCCCTGATCCAAACACAGCCTAACAGACAACAATAAGAATGCAGGGGATGTTCAAGTGCACCTGGCCAAGAGTTATGGGAAGTAGCCTTCCAATGGGTGGCCCAGGTCGGCTTCCGCCTAGAGTACGAGAAGAGAATGCACTACTATATATCAGCTTCCATCTTCCTTGCAGTTTATCAAGATCGACGGAGAGATCTACGGGTCCTCCAGCAGCTTCAAGCTCCTTGGCAGCAGCATCTGCCTTCTGTATATCATCTTCAGTAGCAGCAAGACCTCTGTTTAGCCCAGAAACAGCACTCTGCAATCAACCAACACCAATGTGTTCTAAAACAAGTCTTACTGGTATAAATGGACACAAATATTATAGCCCTCAAGCTTTTGCTTTTCTGCGAATTTCATGACATATATGTCTATGTTGAGGACTGCATCATGGGTTCAAAGATTAATCCAAGTAAGAAAAAATTATATGATTTTAGGAGCACATCACTGATCACCTATGCTCCGCAACTAAGAA
This sequence comes from Camellia japonica, assembly GCA_030407325.1. Taxonomy (NCBI): domain Eukaryota; kingdom Viridiplantae; phylum Streptophyta; class Magnoliopsida; order Ericales; family Theaceae; genus Camellia; species Camellia japonica. Next base: position 161,870,257 of record JAPPVO010000031.1, on the reverse strand, counting down.
GCACGGACACTTTTATAGAGGAAGCGTGTCATATCAGATGCTTGTGTTATACACCGACACTCTTCGGCCACTCCTAAAAGCGTGGCCAACACTTATTCAATGTGTCTTAGTTAAAAATTTAAATTCATAACTTCAAACACTTTACTGACACACTTCTTCAACCCTCCAAACATGACCTATGTAATGAATCTTTTCATAGTAACAATGCCCCACATTCTTTGGAATGCAACTTCTGCAATCTCAATATGTTTTAAAATATTTATAAGATAATATGTCAAATATACGAACTAGTGAAAATATTTATAAGATGAATGGATCATGTGTATTTCAATGTTTTTCAATTGTTTTGCATTATTTAAAATACAATTGTTACATTTATGATATCTCGATGTTGAAGTTATGGAGTACAAGGCTTTTCAATTTTAGTGTTATTCTATTTTATTTTCACTAGTTTATATAGTTGACACATATAATAAATTTATTAAAAAATATAAAATTTTAATGTGTTCTAAGCATATCATGTCCTGCATTTTTTTGTAAATCATTGTATCGGTGTGTCCATATCGTGTCATGTGTAGCCATTTAGCTCCGCAAGTAGGGAAAATAATCTAAGCAATGATTTCATCTTTCTGTCTTAGGGGAGTTAAATTTTTATTTTTCAATGTTACAAATATTTCTATATTGCACAATAATAATAATAATAATAAGGAAGTAAAAATAGAAAAAGAAAAAGGATGAAAAGTGTGTAGCTCAGGTACCAATTGAAATCTCGTAGGTGGACCTAGTTTGTACCTGCCAAACTCTCTAATTAATTACCAACTAAAATTTACAAGTGGATGTTTGCCAATTCCAACATCTCAATCGTACTTATCAAAAAAAAGAAAAAAATCTCAATCATGCATAAATCGCACACACAATATTGTCGTAATAAATAAAACAAGATAATTGACATATTGATATACATGAAAAGCCGTTCAGAACAACGATCCCCTCATATTGAAAAACCATGGGATCAAAATCCACTAGATCAAGAGTCTAATACAAAAACTCATAAATATGTTAGCCTTGACACCTTACCTTTCCTTTCAAGCTCACAAGCTCGAACTCCACTCACAAGTGGCATAGACTATGCTGTCAGTCTCCTCTTATCTAGATCTTCCCTTCTTCCAACTACAGCCGCAATTGGCCAGTTGACAAATGTAACTAATGCATAGTGAATTATCTAAGTACCTAGGATGTGAGTGGTTTTCAAAAACAATCAAAGAAAAGTTATATTCAAATTAGTTCCTACTGCACAATCAAATCAAATTTTCTTCTCTGCATATGAAGAAACTAGGTTTCCTAGGTTCTTTGGGGATTCAGGTCGGTTAGGGCTTCTTCAAAATTATTATATACGTGTATTAGACTAAAAAGCAAAGGCCCTACTCATATTTTTTCCATATCAGCAATCCATTGGCTTGCTCGAGCACAGTAGGATTTGCGTTCTGTAGACTCAGCACTACTCCACACACAGATTCCCAATAATCAGACAAATCACACAATAAAGACTCCCAAACAAATATAAAGGGGAAAGACCCACACACTTAGACGGGGAGAGTCAAACTTCTGACCTCCCAATGAAATGCAGGCCCTTGCTCAACGGGCTAGCCCCATCGGTAAACCTGTAAAATAATCTTTAGTCCTGGAATAGAGCAAAGACTAAATTTGACAGTAACATAATTCACCGAGCAGGAAACAGATAATTCAAACCAAATTAAACTCAATTTGCATTTAAGTTAACTGAATAGATAGTATTTAGAAATTGTACACAATTCAATTCACTGATCAAACTACATGCATTTGGAAAACAAACAATTCAACAAAATTAAACCGCAATTATTAAATAACGATAGAATGATCCAACACATCACTAAACTAAGGGAAATTCTACTATACCATGTGCCCCTAGTTATGTCATTTTCGAACAATTTTCGAAGAGATCTTTGATTAATTATGCCACCTATAGTGTTTGATTATGACTTTTTTTTAGTTAGGACTCAGAAAGTAGTTATGACTAAGAAAGAAAGAAAGTATGAATTTATATCATTTTTTTATATTCTTTCCCCTAAGCTAAACATGTGAACACGAAAGGCACAATTTGAAACATGGAAAGACAAGTCCAATTAAACCTATATAATTGATCTTGTCAATCAAAATTAAACCGAACCCATTACAGGGCAACAATTCAAAAATTGAAAAGAAATAAAAAAAAAACCCAATTTAACCCATTAATCAATCAATCTTTTTGATCAAAATTAAGCCAACCCACAACTGGAATTTGAAGTTATACCAGTAATTTGAGCTTGAGCTCGGGCGTGGATTTTTGTGGCGGCGGAGAGTAGCTAACAGAGATTTCACCAACAGCCGATTGAGGAACGAGGTGGTTGTTTCGCTTGGGACGATGATGAGTTTGGATTTTCCTGTGATGAAAAAAAGTGAGAGGCAAAGAAGATGATGAGGGTTGTGGAGAAGGATGAGAGAGGAGAGTTGGAGATTGAATGAGAAGAAGAGCAGCCATGGCTGTCGCGATTGTTATCTGTTTTTTTTTTTTTCTTCACAAGTGTCGTTTGGTTACAGAATTGTGATTATTATCTGAATTGTGATTGGATGTCCAGTGGTTTGTTTTTGTAGACTTTTCTTGTATATTCGCACAAAGTATCGTTCTGTTATTTTACTGGTGGCCATGAAGAACTATGGCAACCGACATCAATTTAAATTATTTATTTTTAAAATTTATTAAATAAAATATTGAGATAATTAAAAATTGATAACTATATATTTAAATTATATTTATTTAAAAAAATAAACGGTAAACATAATTTTAATAATACTTATTCATTTTTTTTAATATAAATGTAATTCAAATATATACGCCTTGTTTGATTTGTGTTTTGAGATATTATTTTCAAAATAATTTTTTTGAGAGATTTAAAAAATTTAAAAATTGTTTGATTGTATATTTTGAAAATAACTTTGGAGTTTAGAATGATGTGATATTTTTGTAATTGAATAGATAAATGTGAGAGAAAAAGTGATTGAGAATAAAAGAGAATAGAGAAAAAGTGATTGATTGATGTGTAATAGAGAAAAAAGTAATTTTTGTATTTTTTTTTTAATTTCAACCAAACATGTTTTTGGAATTTTTTCTTGAAAAACATGTTTTTGAGAAACAAACCAACCATGCCCATAGTTACTATGAGTTGCCGCTTGACAATTGATTTTTTGACTTTTTGGCTATTTTAACTTGAGATTAAAAGTTTGATTGATTTGGCTTTTTTAACTTTTAGGAGAGAAAAAATGAAATAATTATAATTTGAATATGATATTTTGTCTTATTAATTTATTTAACCTATTTTATTTTGTATTTTTTTTTAATCCAAAAAGTCAATGTTAAACGAAGCCGATCATCTTGGTTTTTTATATGAATATTCTCTTTAATGAGTTTTACAAAATGAACGGTTCGAATTGCCAAAGTCGGTCCCAAAATGGACTTACCAAGCTCAAATACACTCTCAAGTTGAGATGGTCAACATAAGAGAAATCCAATCCAAATTGCAAATACGTTCATGGAATTTATTAAAAATATTCTTTAGAAATTACATTTTACTTTTTGAAATTTTTAATCACATAACAAATGATCATCTTCATTATTCAACTATTAAACTAACAGAATACATGACATAAGTTGTGATGACCCCACCATGTATAATAATTTGCATTCAATTAATTAAGGAGATTTGGGTTTTAATTGAGAGTAAATTTTATTTGTACCCCTATACTTTTACACGATTTTCAAGTACACCCTATACTTTGAATAATTTCAATTTTACCTCCAGAATTTTTGAAATCGTATCAATTTTGCCCCTACCGTCACATTTGAAATGAAAAAAAGTTTAAAAAATTACATTTTGACCCTAAATTTCAAAATAAAGATGCAAACTCACATTTCCCTATCCAAATTCACTCTCTCTCCTCCTTTGCTCTTATCTCTAACCTAGACCTAGGGTTTTCGAAGATTTTTCACTCCAATATTGCTCCAACAACTTTGAATCTGCTCATGAGGTTCACATCTACACCAAACCCACTTACTTCTCTTTCATCCTCACCCTCCTACTCACATTCTCTCTTTTCTTTCCCTCTCCTATTCTTTCCATTCCTCTTAATTGCATCATTATCAGAACCCATAAACCCAATTCCAATACCATGGCCTCACCAATTCCATTCCCTACTCTTCATGAACCACAATGGAACACTCCATAAGACAGACCTCTGGTACAATTGGCTTAATGACCACAATTTCAACATCATCCAGAACCAACTTGGAAACAAGCTCACCTACGACCTTGAATGGAACAATGGCACTCCTTATGTCTACACCTTGGATGATTTGGACCCAGAATGCCAAGTGTTACATGTCGATGTCAGAATCCTCAGACCCAATTGGTTCGACGGCGCCAACTACCTCGGTCAACACTACATGGATGGTTTTTTTGTAATGTTTGAGAGAACACTGAGTTTGTTTGAAGGAAAGAAAGTAGGAGCTAGAGAGAGAAACCTCCCCCCAAAGTAACATGGTAGATGGTTAGTTTCTCTACAAATTTGAAGTGAGAGAGAGTAAAATATCTATGTATTTTGGTTAGTTATTGTGATTGTAATCTGGGTGTCCTTATTTATCTTTCCAACTGGTTGTGTGGCTTTATAGAGTGATAAGAAGCTTGGTGGTTTCTACAAATATACTGCATAAGTGGATACTCGATGAAGAACTCCATTGAGGGGTGGATGTTTCAATGGGTTTTCTTGAGAGAGGAAGTCATACTTTTTAGAATGGCTCTGTTTCTTGGAGTGGGTTTTACGTAGTCTAGTCCGATGGGTCTCTGTCGCCGGCGAGGCTATGTGGAGTTGTTGTAGATTTGTTGTCACGCCCCACTTTTTATTACTCGAAGTCATTACCAAATTCATTAACTTAACTCAATTTCAAAGAAAACAAGCGGAAGTAAACTCATACATTCAATCTGTAGAAATGATTAGCAATACTCTCATTCGTATGCAAAGTAGACATTACATGAACATACTAATAAATTGCCCTTAGGCTTACAACCTTTAAATAAACAAATGAAGGGTGTAACCCTTTTACACATATGGCGTTCCGCCAACAACAAAGAGGCCCCGTGGCCAACAAATAAGTAGATTCAAATCTTGCAGCTCAACCTGCTTAATACCTGAAAAGATTCAACAACGTGGGATGAACATATAGTCCAGTAGGGATCTCGACATGATCCTCAACAATAACAACAATACAGATAGCTATGATCATGCACACTCATTCTCATACTAGAATAGTAATGCGACAGTTTATACAAAAATATATATATATATGTATGAACTTTTCTTGAAAATAACCGTTTCATTTAACGCTACAAGCGATTCATCTTGCCTTATTCTTTTCATTAATCCCGTTCACAATCTTTCATACATAAACATTACTTAGAAAATAAATTCACTAAGACTTCCACTCTTAACCAATTACCACACATACAACAGATGTGCCTTTCCAAAACATATTTCTAAAATATTTGATTCTCTATACACTTCCAACAGACAAATGGTTTATTTCGGTTCAATCCCAACTCTATCATAACTATACATGCATACCTTCATAAAAGGGAGATAACAACTCAACTACATGCACAGGACAAATCTATGAGGCAACCCGGCCCACCAAAACTGAAATCAATACTAACCACAATGTTTCCAGATACACTGAAACAATAACAACAAAACTTTGCTCTACTGGCTAGGTGCGTAGTAAGCCAAAATACACTTCTCACAACAACATACCATTTTACCAGGCGCTAGCTGGAAGGGTGTGGTACCTTAGATTATAAGCGTATACAGTTCTCCAGGCGCTGGCTGGAAGGTAACGGTACCTTTGATTATAAGCGCGGCATATAATGCCAACAACAAAGATGCAACAAGGCATAACCAACATGTATAATGCATATACATAACCAACAAGAATCTAATCAACGTGTTACAGTAGATGAACACATAAGTGTAATGCATACACAACAAATCAACACAACCATGTCATCCTCCACCGATGACCAAGGACAAAGCCTCTAGATGCATGTATATTGTACACCTAATAACATACTCAATTTTCATGAGATCACCAACTTATCACTAATACTAACATAGTAGTATAAGATACAACAACCCAACATTTATACGTATTTCAAGTACTCTTCCCATTCCACTAAACCAACTTCCTTTTGTTCTTCAAAACCAACTTCATCTCCTTTTGTTACCACAAAATCAATTCCAGGAACAATAAAGCCCAAAACTCATTTTAATCTACTACATTCCTTTCAAGCCATTCCAATTTAATTATACGAATTAAATCATAATCATTATACTAGGGTTTTACTCCCTCTTCTCAATATTGATCAAAAGCTCAATTAAAACCCAAAATACCCAAGTACTTACCCAAAGATCAAACCCCTCTATTAGGTTATTAATTCAATAAATTTTAGGGTTTCCTCTCCTCTCAACAACATCATGCTAATTCACACTCAATTAGCCCCCAAAAACATCTAATGATAATAGGTCTAAAACCAACGCTAACCGAAGTTCAACCTCATGAATTTATACAAAAATCCCACATGATATAGTTTTCATGCAATACAAAAATAACCACATGTCTATCTATAGACGGAGTATTGAAAAAGAGCAAGGAGAATCCCTACCTAAGGAGAACCCAAATGGAGAAGATTGACCCGAAATCCAAGTGCTCCAAATCCACTATTCTTCAGATTAAAATGTAGTCCTCACTCTCCTTTGCCTTTTTAACAAAGGACCTAGGATGGATTTATAGTAGAAAGAGATGAAATCTAGAGAGAGTATGTTTAGAGAGAGGACTCTCGGCTGCTAGGGTTTCAAGAAAGAAAGAAGGAGAAAAATGTTATTTTTCCCCGCTGCTGAGTTTATAAACTGGACAGGCTCGCTCGAGCGAAGACCTGGTCGCTCGAGCGACCAGACACAAGAAACAGACCTCGCTCGAGCGAAGAGAATCTCGCTCGAGCCAACAAACACTGCTCTCAGGTCTAAGTACTAGACGCAACGCTCGCTCGAGCGAAGAAAGGCTGGCTCGAGCGACGGACCAAAAACAAAAGCCTCGCTCGAGCGAAGAGAAGCTCGCTCGAGCGACCAAGTCAAAAACTGGACAGGCAGACTTGGTTTCTAAACTCAACCAATCTGCAACTAACCTGCCCAAAACATTCTAAACCCAAATTTAAAGAATTGAAGGATAGAAACAGCTCAAAACAACAATCGAAATCCTCGGAACTAAGTCCGGATACAAACACCCAAAGGAGGAAGAACCGGGATCGCTACATTTGTTTATGGTGCCGGTGGTGTTTGGTGGACGTCTAACCGGTTAACCTAGAGGTCATTCAGCCAATTGACCGGCTCCGGTGTCTGGTGTGTTGATATTGGTTGCTATTTACTGGTGTTTCCCATCTCTGGGCTGTGCTATACTCTCATTGGATTGTTGCATCAATAGAGAGTTAGAAGGCAACGTACTAGTCTTAAGCTCGGTCACCACTAGCGCTGGTATGTTCAGGTTCAAATGCAACCCAATTCTCAATTTTCCATAACCATAGCTTATGAGTTGAAGGCATGATTTTGGGAGTTTTCATGGCAAATGAGTTGAATGTTACATGAAAATACAACCCAGTTCTCAATTTTAAAGGGCTTGTTGGTGATGGTGATGGTTGGGAAGATGACATCGAAGGAGGGAGGAAGAGGGTGGTGGAAGGATTTAGGTAATTCGGCGAATGATGAGAGAGAAGAAGAGAGGGTGAGTTTGCATATTTATTTTCAAATTTGAGGTCAAAATGTAATTTTTAAACTTTTTCCTTTTCAAATGTAACGGCAGGGGCAAAATTGATACGATTTCAAAACTTTGGAATTAAAATTGAAATTATTCAAAGTCTGGGGGTGTACTTAAAAATCATGTAAAAATATAGGGGTAAAAATGAAATTTTCTCTTTAATTGCCCATTATTCTGATTTAATTTGGGATTTATGAAAATAGTGGAGACTGATTCATATATGATTCTATTGAGGATTTATTTTGGAATTAGAAATTGAAAGCCTAAATAGTTTAAGAAGGTGAAATTGATAAGTTGAATTGGTTCAATTTCAAGTATTAGACTATATGGGAGTTTAAATAAATATTTGATTCAGTTTAGTAAAATTAAGATTTGATCAATTGGGTCCAGATTAGAATTCATTAAGTTATGAGGATTGAGAATTAAGGTTATTATGAATTAAATTTATTTATGAGATGTTCAATTTGAGTATGTAACTTATCGACAGAGATTTTGAGTTTGATTTGAAATTGAAGGGCTTAAAGATTTGGGAAACCAAAATTAATGATGATAATAAGTTCAATTTGATACTTGGAGCCTTTTGGGAGTTCGATTAAAAATCTAATTTAAATTGATAAATTTAAATATAATTAATTGGGCTCTAATGGAAGTCAAATTAGATTAATTACATTATGTGGGATTTGTGATTAGTTATGATTAATTTAATTATGTGTTAATCAAGATTTATGAAAACTAAGTGGTACTTAATTAAATTAATCTTAACCATAAATTAAATTGTAGAATGGTCTATAATTTAAGGATGTATGTGGGTGTGGGTGTGCAAAGAACTATTGTGTGTGTGCTGAGAAGTCTGTGTATGTGTGTGCATGTGAGTGATGTGTTGGAATTCAAGGCTGAGTACACGTGTGCCTGTGTACATGTGAGTGATGTATTTGTGTATTGTTTGGAGGGATTGCTTCAATTGTTTTGTTGGAAGCTCAAAGAGCCGAGAGTGAGAGAGAGAGAGAGAGAGAGAGAGAGTTAGCTGCTGGAACAAAAAAAATGAAGAGAAGAAGAGATTTGAGCTCAAGGAAGAACCAAAGAAGGAAAGTGTAGAAAGGAAGGGAAAATTGAGGAAATCATCTAGGAACTCATCAATTGAAGAACTTTAGATAAATTTCTAACCTAATTCTTGTAAACAAACCTTCTAATACTTGAATTCAAGAAGAAATTAGGTTCAATTGCCTATAATTTGAATGAAATGAGGAATTGACCAGAGAATTTATGTTAGGTTAATGAATATGGACATTAATCTCATAATATCATCAAATTGAGTTTGATTTTGAACACTATGAAGTATTTGAGTTTTGTATTTAAGAAAAGTTAGGGATCATGAAATTTTTTTCATGAAAATGATTATGAAAGATTTATGATCCTTGGATTATCTTGATTAGTATGTGGTGCTTTATTCTAAGTGTAATCCAAGGGTCATAAAGTTTACATGATTATTTTTATGAAAGGTTTTTCATGATACCTAGCATTGCTATGCATCATAGATTTTGAAAAATTTGAGATAATCAATTTCATGTGTTGAAGAGAAGAAAAAAAAGTTTTATAAACATTAAAGTTCATGGAAATTTAGAATCTATATATCTATTTATCTATCTATCTATCTATATATCTTTCTATCTATATCTATCTATCTATACTATATATTAAGTAAAAGGGGGTTTTTAATCCCAAGCCTTGTGGGAGCTCCAATCTCCCAATCTAAATTTTCTAATTTTTTTATTTAAAAAAAAAAACCTCAGCATTTATTAACTTCTCCCAACCCCCAAGTCTTACCCTCATAATAACACTTTAATGCATTAAGAACAAGCATAAAATAAATTCTTTGAAATCCAGCACATATGAATTCCTTGAAAAGTCCCAACACATATGATTATTATCCCTCACAATAACACTTTAATGCATTAAGAACAAGTATAAAAAAAATTTCTTGAAAAGTCCAACACATATGATTATTATCAAAATATTAAACTTTAATATAATATAATAATAAAAAAAAGACATTTAATTCTTTGAAAAGTCTAACATATATGATTATTATCAAAATATTAAACTTTAATATAATATAAAAAAGGAAAAAAAGAAGGCATTTAAAAAAAAAAAATTTAAAAATCGCAATTCATATATATAGATAATTGTAAACACAATCCGTGCATAGCACGGGTGATATGCTAGTATCTATATTTATACTATATATTAAGCAAAAGGGAGTTTTTAACCCCAAGCCTTGTGGGAGCTCCAATCTCCCAATCTAAATTTCTTGGTTTTTTGATTTAAAAAAAAAAAAATCTTAGCATTTATTAACTTCTCCCAACCCCCAAGTCTTACCCTCATAATAATACTTTAATGCATTAAGTACAAGTATGAAAAAAATTCTTTGAAATCCAACACATATGAATTCCTTGAAAAGTCTCAACACATATAATTATTATCCATCATAATAACACTTTAATGCATTAAGAACAAACATAAAAAAAAAAATTCTTGAAAAGTCCAACACGTATGATTATTATCAAAATATTAAACTTTAATATAATATATAAAAAAAGACATTTAATTCCTTGAAAAGTCCAACACATATGATTATTATCAAAATATTAAACTTTAATATAATATAAAAAGGAAAAAAAGAAGACATTTAAAAAAAAAAAGACATTTAAAATCACAATTCACATATATAGATAATTGTAAATATATTAAGGAAAAGGGGGTTTCTAAACCCCAAGCTTTGTGGGAGTTCCAATATCTCAATCTTAATTTTTAAAATTTTTGATTTAAAAAAAAAAAACTCAGTATTTATTGATTTGGTCAAAATCCCCTGATCAGCATTTATTAACTTTTTTCAATCTACATGTCTGCATTTATTGATTTGGTTAAAATACCTGATTAGCATTTTAAAATCCCCTCATACAAATAATAATTATAGATACAGCCCGTGCATAGTTACTGACGCAGTAGCCTTTTTAATTTCTCTCCCTGTACAACTATGGTTAGTGAATAAAATTGTAATTATTTTTATAAAAAATTAAAAACATATATTTATATATTAAAAAAAAATTAAAAAAATATAAATATCTATAATTATCCCGTGCATAGCACGGGTGATAGGCTAGTCTATACTATATATTAAGCAAAAGGGTGTTTTAACTCTCAAGGCCTGTGGAAGCTCCAATATGCCAATCCTAATTTCTTGATTTTTTATTTTTTTTAAAAAAAAAATTGACTTAGTGATTAGTTCAAGGATTATAATAATTATATTGACACCATCATTACATATGTCTCTTGGGAAAGCAAAAGTGGTGGCCTCTCTCTCTCATCTCACATTTCATTTATTGTTTTATTTCTCCACCCTCTATCTCCTTCATTTATCAATAGTGTAATTATAATCTTTGAACCAATCACCAAGCAATCCCAATATTATATTGAAAAAATTTAATAAGTGTTTTTTTTTCTAAAAAAAAAACGAAAAAATTAAGAGAGAAAAAAATTATATTGCAAGAATTTAATAAGTGTTTTTTTTTTTCAAAAAACAAAACAAAAAAATTCTCTCACATTTCATTTATTGTTTTATTTCTCCACCCTCTATCTCCTTCATTTATCAATAGTGTAATTATAATCTTTGAACCAATCACTAAGCAATCCCAATATTATATTGACAGAATTTAATAAGTGTTATTTTTTTTTTCAAAAAAAAAATGAAAAAATTAAGAGAGAAAAAAATTATATTGAAAGAATTTAATAAGTGTTTTTTTTTTCAAAAAACAAAACAAAAAAATTCTCTCAGATTTCATTTATTGTTTTATTTCCCCACCCTCTATCTCCTTCATTTATCAATAGTGTAATTATAATCTTTGAACCAATCACCAAGCAATCCCAATATTATATTGAAAGAATTTAATAAGTGTTATTTTTTTTTCAAAAAAAAAAAAGAAAAAATTAAGAGAGAAAAAAATTATATTGAAAGAATTTAATAAGTTTTTTTTTTTCAAAAAACAAAACAAAAAAATTAAGAGCCATATTTATCAATAATTATATTGAAAGAATTTAAGAGCCATATTTATCAATAATTATAATATTTGAACCAATCACTAAACAAAAAATTATATTGAAAGAATTTAATAAGTGCTTTTTTTTTTTCAAAAAACAAAACAAAAAATTCTCTCACATTTCATTTATTGTTTTATTTCTCCACCCTCTATCTCCTTCATTTATCAATAGTGTAATTATAATCTTTGAACCAATAACCAAGCAATCCCAATATTATATTGAAAGAATTTAATAAGTGTTATTTTTTTTTTCAAAAAAAAAAACGACAAAATTAAGAGAGAAAAAAATTATATTGAAAGAATTTAATAAGTGTTTTTTTTTTTCCAAAAAACAAAACAAAAAAATTCTCTCACATTTCATTTATTGTTTTATTTCCCCACCCTCTATCTCCTTCATTTATCAATAGTGTAATTATAATCTTTGAACCAATCACCAAGCAATCCCAATATTATATTGAAAGAATTTAATAAGTGTTATTTTTTTTTCAAAAAAAAAAACGAAAAAATTAAGAGAGAAAAAAATTATATTGAAAGAATTTAATAAGTGTTTTTTTTTTTTCAAAAAACAAAACAAAAAAAATTCTCTCACATTTCATTTATTGTTTTATTTCCCCACCCTCTATCTCCTTCATTTATCAATAGTGTAATTATAATCTTTGAACCAATCACCAAGCAATCCCAATATTATATTGAAAGAATTTAATAAGTGTTATTTTTTTTTCAAAACAAAAAACGAAAAAATTAAGAGAGAAAAAAATTATATTGAAAGAATTTAATAAGTTTTTTTTTTTTCAGAAAACAAAACAAAAAAATTAAGAGAGAAAAAAATTAAGAGCCATATTTATCAATAGTATAATTATAATCTTTGAATCAATCACCAAGCAACCCCAATATTATTTTTTTTTTCAAAAAAAAAAAAAAAAATTAAGAGAGAAAAAAATTATATTGAAAGAATTTAATAAGTGTTTTTTTTTTTCAAAAAACAAAATAAAAAAATTAAGAGAGAAAAAAATTAAGAGCCATATTTATCAATAGTGTAATTATAATCTTTGAACTAATCACCAAGCAACCCCAATATTATATTGGGACTCCACAAAAATTTATGGGTTAGAAATAGATATAAATTTTTTTGCATCTCCAAGAGACCCATGTAACTATTGTGTAAATGGCTCTTAATTTTTTTTCCTCTTAATTTTTTTGTTTTGTTTTTTGAAAAATAAATAAATAAACACTTATTAAATTCTTTCAAACCTTTATAACTTCTCCAATACACATATTTTTCTTAACTTTTCACATACCTATTGTAAACAATGATTTTCCTTTTTGCTTTCTCCTTCTTGAGTTCTCACTTTCATACTTTCAACTTCAGTGACTACGTATGCAAACAGTAAGTGTTATTTTTATTTTTTCCTTCTTAACTTTTTATTTTGTTTACTGTTTTAATATTAACAGTGATTTTTCTTTTTGCTTTCTTCTTCTTTAGTTCTCACTTCTACACTTCCAACTTCAGTGACTACGTATGCAAACAGTAAGTGTTATTTTTGTTTTCTCCTTAACTTTTAATGTTATTTAATCTTTTTATAAACCCTCACAAAAAAAAATGTGATTATAATTTCTCCTTCTTAACTTTTTCTTTTGTTTACTACTTTAATATTGTTCAATGGTTTTTTGATTTTATTTTTGAATCTTTTTATTTATTATTTTAATTTTATTTTTAATTTTTAATATGATTAATGTTGGATAAATATAAACTCTCACAAAAAGAAAAATGATTCTTTTTTTTATTGTGATTCTTTTTTTTAATGTGATTGTAGTTAGTTTAGTAGTTAAAAAAATGTGATTAACTAATTTTTAATGTTATTTAATCTTTTTATTTAATTTTTTAATATGATTAAAGTTAGATAAATAATGTTTTAATATCATTAAAGTTAGATAAATATAAACTCTCACAAAAAGAAAAATGTGATTATAATTAGCTGAATGATTCTTTTTTTAATGTAATTGTAGTTAGTTTAATAGTTAACAAAATGTGATTAACTAATTTTTAATGTTAGTTGAATGATTCTTTTTTTTTTTAATGTGATTGTAGTTAGTTTAGTAGTTAAAAAAAATGTGATTAACTAATTTTTAATGTTATTTAATCTTTTTATTTAATTTTTTAATATGATTAAAGTTTGATAAATAATGTTTTAAACTCTCACAAAAAGAAAAATGTGATTATAATTAGTTGAATGATTCTTTTTTTTAATGTGATTGTAGTTAGTTTAATAGTTAAAAAAATGTGATTAACTAATTTTTAATGTTATTTAATCTTTTTATTTACTATTTTAATTTTATTTTTAATTTTTTAATATGATAAACTCTCACAAAAAGAAAAATATGATTATAATTAGTTGAATGATTCTTTTTTTTAATGTGATTGTAGTTAGTTTAATAGTTAAAAAAATGTGATTAACTAATTTTTAATGTTATTTAATCTTTTTATTTACTATTTTAATTTTATTTTCAATTTTTTAATATGATTAAAGTTAGATAAATATAAACTCTCACAAAAAGAAAAATGTGATTATAATTAGTTAAATGATTCTTTTTTTTAATGTGATTGTAGTTAGTTTAATAGTTAAAAAAAATGTGATCAACTAATTTTTAATGTTATTTAATCTTTTTATTTACTATTTTAATTTTATTTTCAATTTTTTAATATGATTAAAGGTAGATAAATATAAACTCTCACAAAAAGAAAAATGTGATTATAATTAGTTGAATGATTCTTTTTTTTAATGTGATTGTAGTTAGTTTAATAGTTAAAAAAAATGTGATTAACTAATTTTTAATTTTATTTAATCTTTTTATTTACTATTTTAATTTTATTTTTAATTTTTTAATATGATAAACTCTCAGAAAAAGAAAAATATGATTATAATTAGTTGAATGATTCTTTTTTTTAATGTGATTGTAGTTAGTTTAATAATTAAAAAAATGTGATTAACCAACTTTTAATGTTATTTAATCTTTTTATTTACTATTTTAATTTTATTTTTAATTTTTCAATTTTTTAATATGATTAAAGTTAGATAAATATAAACTCTCACAAAAATAAAAATGTGATTATAATTAGTTGAATGATTCTTTTTTTAATGTGATTATAGTTAGTTTAATAGTTAAAAAAATGTGATTAACTAATTTTTAATGTTATTTAATCTTTTTATTTACTATTTTAATTTTATTTTTAATTTTTCAAATTTTTAATATGATTAAAGTTAGATAAATATAAACTCTCACAAAAAGAAAAATGTGATTGTAATTAGTTGAATGATTTTTTTTTAATGTGATTGTAGTTAGTTTAATAGTTAAAAAAAATGTGATTAACTAATTTTTAATTTTATTTAATCTTTTGTTTACTATTTTAATTTTATTTTTAATTTTTTAATATGATTAAAGTTAGATAAATATAAACCCTCACAAAAAGAAAAATGTGATTATAATTTCTCCTTCTTAACTTTTTCTTTTGTTTACTGTTTTAATATTGTAATTAATCAAAAATTAGTTCAATGATTTTTTTTAATGTAAAATCTTTTTATTTACTATTTTAATTTTATTTTTGATTTCTTAATATGATTAAAGTTAGATAAATATAAACCCTCACAAAAAGAAAAAAATGTGATTATAATTAGTTGAATGATTCTTTTTTTAGTTAGATAAATATAAACCCTCACAAATGTAATAAATTCTTATTTTTATTACTTTAATTATGCAATGTCAATATTTTCTTTTAAAATTACATATATTTTATGCTAACAATAAAAATATGTTTAACATAACTATGAATGGTTTTTTTTATTTAAATTTAATCCCGTGCATAGCACGGGTGATATGCTAGTATTATATAAGGAAAAGAGGATTTTTAACCACAAACTTGTGGGAGCTCCAATATCAATCCTAATTTTCTAATTTTTTGATTTAAAAAAATAAATAACCTCGGCATTTATTGACTTCTCCTAACCCACTAACCTTTTTAACTTCTCTCATGAGATTGTTAAATTATTTTTATAAAAAATCTAAAAAATAATTTGTATATTAAAAAAATATCTAAAAACAAATATAAATATTTATATCTATTTATATATTATATAAGAAATGGGGGATTTCTAATGAAAAGCCTCCTAAGAGCTTCAAACTCTTATTCTAAAATTATTGAACTTTCAATTTATAAAATAGATTGAAAAAAACCTATTGGCTGATTTATTTATTAATTATTTTAAAAATATTTCATAATCTCTCTTCATCAATTTTCAAAAAAAAAAAAATAAATTAAAACTTGCATTCATTTTCTCTCCTCAATCAGATAATATTTTTTATGAAGTTGTGGGCATTTGTCTATATCTTATATATTATAACATAACAAAAAAAATAAAAATCAGATATACAAACAGATAAAATTAATAAATTAGATTTTTATTTATTTAGTTAAAATATTTCTTTTGCCTCTCAATATCGAATTTAAAATTTTAAAAATCTATAAAGTCTATCTAAACAAATTTGATTTGAAAATATCTCCCACTATTATACTTTAAATTAATAAAACTCACACATTTATCACATATTTAACTCGCATCATAACTTACCTAAATAATAATAATTAAAAACAAATAGAAATCACAGATAAATTAAATTTTAAAAAAATAAATAAAAACCCACAACTCCATCTAAAATAAATTGAAAAAAAATAAATAGAAACCACACAAAAATAAAGAAGATAAGAATTTAGATATGGATCTCAAAAAGATATAACAATATCTAAATTTGAATTATGATTTAATAATATAATTATCTATTTTTTTGATGTATGTCTATCAAAATTTTAAATCACTTAATAGGAAAAATTAATTAATTTTCTAAAATTCTGGATTTTTCAATTTATAAAATAGATTTAAAAATAATTATTGACTGATTTATTTATTTCATTATTTTAGATATAATAATTATCCTTTAATTTATGAATTTCAAATGGAAATACATCAAAAATATTTCATAATCTCTCCATCCTAATCTCTATCACTGATTTCCCAAAAAAATATTAAAACTTGTTTGCCTTCTCTCTTCCCCAAAAAATCAGATAATACTTTTTATGAAAGTTGTGAATATCTATCTATATCTTATATGTTATATTATAATATGACCAAAAAAAATAAATTAAAAATCAAATATACAAACAGATAAAATTAATAAATTTGATTTTTATTTATTCAGTCAAAATATTTCTTTTGCATCTCAATATCCAATTTTAAATTTTAAAAATCTTTAAAATTTATCTAAACAAATCTAATTTGAAAATATCTCCCACCATCATACTTTAAATCAATAAAACCCAAATGTCTATCACATATCTAATTCACGTCATAACTTACCTAAATAATAATAATAAGTAAAAACAAATAGAAACCATAGATAAATTAAATTGGCAAAAAAAAAAAATAGAAACCCACAACTCCATCTTAAATAAATTGGAAAAAAAAAAAAAATCAAATAGAAACCACACAAAAATAAAAAATAAAAAGATAAGAATTTAGACATGGATCTCAAAAAAAAAGGACAATATCTAAATTTGAATTATGATTTAGTAATATAATTATTTATTTTTTTTATGTACATCTATCCAAATTTTAAATCACTTAATGAGATAAATTAATCAATTTTTAAGTCTTATTTAAAGAATAATATCCAAACTCCTAGACTTTGTGGGCACTGACAGATGAGTTAACGGATTGGGTTATGTGAGGTCTAAGTTGTTGGAGGTAACATTCTTTCATTCCATAAATTTATTTGTTTTTTAATTTTATTTTTTTCATGTGTGATTCTCTTTCTCTACTGTTGGTTCGGTTTCGGTTTTGGTTTTGGTTTTGGTTTGGTTTCGGTTTCGGTTTTAGTGAGGTTTATGTGTTTGTTTACAGGTTTGCATGGTAGAGAAGAGTTATTGGTGATTATGGTTACAATCGAAGTGTCTATATCCGTTTTGTACCAAGGATTTTGATTGGATTTTATTTTCTTCAATGAAGACCATAAAATTGAAGTAAAAAAAAAAAATGGGTATCAAAAAATTTTTTTTTTATTGTCATTTTATTTTATGGAAAATCTGAAAATTTATTGAGAATTCAAGATTTTACTATAACATTAGGTAAATTTAAAACTTTTAAATATCATTGTGTTATTTATTTTTATCCTCTTTTTATCCCATTATACAATTACAACTATTTATTAGTTTGTTAATTATAATTCAATTAATTGAAAATAAAAGCTTAATATAATTTTTCATATATATTATAGTTAATTTTTTTTATAGCTATAGTTGTATCTAATAGCATAATATATAGGGATAATCTCTAAATATAATTTCTATTTTTTTTATGTGATTAAATAGTCCATCTTAAATAGTATATAGAAGAGTTAGATGGCTTCTTTTATCTCTAAAAAGCCCAATCTAATTTTTTTTTTTTACTTTTTAATTTTTAAATTGAAACATCAATTGTTTTTGTCCATAAAACAAAATTGATAAACACATATCCAAAAGTTACACATTTTTTTTAATATGTAGGATATTTACAAATAGAAAATGTTTAAAACCTCAAAATTTTTTTTCCCATAATCTGACTTATAATGATGTAATTATAAGTGTCAATTTTTATACAAATTTGAGAAGAGAATTAATTAAATTATACATTTCAACCAACCACATACTCAAACTTTGACTATTTTAAGATGTTATTTCACTATAATTCTAATTAAGAGAATTTGCAACCCTTAATATTTTTTTTATCAAATTATAATTTGATAAAAATTTAAAAAGATGAAATTTTGAAAATTATTGTTTTTTCCATCAAAATTGGTGAAAAGAAAAAAAAAATGGGATAAGAATGAAATTCTTTTAAAAATGGGAGCTTTTTTGATAAATTCCCTTTTTAAGAGTTTTATTCCATCCAACCCATATTTTTTTTGACTATTCCATTAGGTCCTATTTGAGGTAAGAAGACCAAAACACCGTCAATCTCTTCTACCCCCATTAATGTTAATTGCCATTATGTTTTGATAGTTCCTATGACCATTCATATTTCCCATATTTTCACTCCAAAAAAATGCATTAACTACTATAGCGATCCCGATTTTGACCCGACCTTTGTTACATGCCGGACTTGGGCTTCGTGGTTTGACATGTATCCATGCCTCGTTTTCCTCCTTTAACTCTTTGAATTTGAGTTTTGGAACATGTTGGGCGTGTTTGGAACAGGTTGGTTGTTAGTTGGTCTAGATTGTTGTTGCCAAATTTTGGCTTCTTCGCTCGAGCGAGACTTCTTGCGTTCGAGCGAGCCTTGTGAAATTTGCTTCTTCGCTTGAGCGAGGTTTCTTGCGCTCGAGCAAGAATTGAGAGTCCTCAGGTTTCTTTCTCAAACGCAGAATTTCTGGGAAGGTGAAGTTTTTTGCTTGAGCGAGGCTTCTTGCGCTCGGGCGAGCGTGTGCGTCTGTAAAACTTCTGAAGCTTTGCATTCTGCACTCAAGGGAGGTCTCTTGTTGTGTTTGGTCACTCGAGCGATGACTCCTTCGCTTGAGCGAAGGTCGCGTCTATCAGTTCGCAGCAGAGTAATTTTACATCACTTTTTGATTTCCTTTCTCCTAAAAACCCTAATTCGGTACTCTTTCTCTAAAACACACTCTCTCTCTACAAATACTCTTTGATCCAAGCATCCCTATCCTACTTTCTTTGAGAAAAAGGTGGAGCATCTTGTGGGCTTCCATTTCATCCGAACCAAACTTGGTTTTGTGCATTTTTGAGGTTCTTCTTCATCTCCTTTGGGCTTCTACACTTGAGGTAGGGATATTCTACACCTTAATATGACTTTAAACCTAGATATGTGTTGTTGTGTACAGATGATGGGTTTTGAGAGTGATTTTGAGTAAACTAGGGTTTGGGTTCAAAATTTAAAAGAGGGGTTTTCCATGTTGATCTATAAAATGACTATGGGGCCTTGTGTATGAAGTATCTCTAGTGCTAAAATGGTGAAATCTAGCCATTAGGTTGAATTTGAGGAAAATGGGGAGATTTGCCCTAATTTGAGTTAAATAAATTATTTTGTATAAATAATGAAATTGATATGGGAAATATGAAATTGGGAGGGTGTATGAATGAATGGTGTAGCTGGATTTGATAAATCATTCACCTATGGAAAATTTGATAAATTATCTATTGATAGATTGTATATCTGTTTAGAAATATCTGTTTTGAGTTATCGGTGGAGGATAGCTATGATTGTTGTAGAAACTGCATGAGGATTAGGTGAATTGAAACTAATCATTTGCATTACATTATTGAATATGACGGTTTGATTAAACCATTGAGTATGTGATTTGGATAGTCATTGTATATGACGATGCTTTTAAATACATTATATACGTATCATTGTTTAGGAGAAGATAGGGGATGTACTCCATTGTACGGGAGGAGATAGAGGATGGACTCCATTTAAAATTAAGTTCGCTGGAGTGTCTAGGGTGACAGTCCCGAAATCATATATATATGGGTGCTGATTCCCTCGGACGAGAATCCGTAAAATGGCAAAATTGAAGTGTTGGATAATGATTGTTATTGAATTGTGAACAAATGAGTTGTAGTCTCATTTGGGTTGATTAGATAATAATGAACTAGCCTCATGAATTGACTGGAAATGAATGAATGGAAATAGATTAAGATGTAAATATCAATGCTGGATGGTTATGGAAAGTATGTAAGTTGGTCACGATATCTCAGTTAAACTTCATATATTGTGTTAGTATATCTCTACTGGGCTTTGGCTCACCCTACTTGGGAAACCTATTTTCAGGTACTGGTGACATGCCACCTCCAAGGACATAACTTGGGAGGACTAGGGGCTGAAGACTCTATTTTTGTTATGTTATGTTTAAATGTTCATTCAAGCCAAGGGCTTTACATGTATAGAGCTTAGGACTCTTTTGTTGTAACCAAGTGATATCTTGGAAAGATGCAAGCCCATAGGGCATTTATTTTGTTGTTATCAACTTGTATTACATGTTGTAGATTCATAATGAATGTTTGTGAATGTATAAAGCATGTAATACCTTTTTGTAATATAAACTTTGATAAATGAAAGCATATCATTTTCATTAAATCGATGGATCTTCTGAATGGATTATTTATATTGTATTTTGAGGGCATTACAACTACACACTGTGGACGCGCCCCGAGGGAGGGGGACTTATGTATGCCACAGTTCGGACTCGTTTTTGTCACGGTTCTTAATCTTGAACCAAAGAGTCCAAATCCGGCAAATCGTTTTGAGAAACAGATTTTGAAAGAAGTGCCAAACATGGACTGCTTGCCAGATATAGAGTTGCCACCTAAATATTTTTATGGAGAATTTAGGAAACCCTGACTCGGTGCCAAAGGCCACTGTCCGTCATCACCAAAGTTGCCTCGGTTCGGGAACTTGGGTACGATTGGGGAAGGTCAGCTATGAGCACCCCCTCTCGCCCGATCTGAAGATCGGCCTCTACTAACCATGATATCCTCTTTTTGAAAATGTTATGTTTCTTATTCCAGTTAATTAGCTAGAATTACTATGTGCTGTGCACAACACAAAAGTATAGACTAGATCGCCTAACTTGGAGAAAACATTGCATATCCGTTTGTTTTGGAAAACGCTTTGGAATTCGCTACTCGCAAGTAGGCTAAAACACGGATTTCAATGAGTCGTTCCAACTCAAACAATCCAACCTTCACCCACAGGCATTCAGGCAGTTTATATCACATAAGCATCTAGCCACATGGTAAGCATGCTGTCATGTTAACATTCACACTCGTGCGAGATGCTAATGCATAAAATACTTACAATGTACTCCGAGCCAAAACAAAGAACATGTTAGTAATCATGCATGATCCAACTCTATGTTAAGTGGCTAATGCAGCGCATACAGAATGTCACTAGAATAGGCTCGGCTAATCTAAGGATGACATGTGAAATGCACAGATAGCATGTGTTTAAGTTAGATTTGAAATACTTATGCAGTTAGCATGATGCGCTGAGCCCGGTGCATGCAATACTGATGAATGATGCACGCATGCATAGCATAAGGTATGCTAAATTAAACATGTCCTAATACTAACCATCAAAGTAGTAAGTAAAGGGAGAAAGAAGTGGGGGTTGGAAGGCATGCACACACGCATCCACACTTATTACAAATTTGCCCTCGCTCGAGGACCAAAAGAATAATACAATTTAACTAACCAACTAGCTAATTAAATATTACAAATCAATTAAATTAGCTAAGCAAATTAACTAATTTATTTAAGCAATAAACAACGGTCTCGGGAAGAGGGTCCAATGCATGCGTGCTCGGCTCCGCTCGGAAAGCCACTGCCATGCACAAGTTGCCTCTGTTTTGACTGTTATCATTCTCTGAAGACTTCACAAATCTCAGAACTGCTTCTATGCACACTGTGGAACACCACCGGCTGAAGGGATTGGTCACCGGCCATGTGTGATGGTCACCGGCCACAAAATGATCCATCGGCACTAAAGATGGCCGGCCGGCCAAATCTTCCTACAGAATCCTGTTTGACAGCAGCAGAGGACAAAGCAAAGCATGGCAGTGCATTTCAAGCTATGTATGCACTAACCACACCCCTTATCATGTGAATGACTCAAAGGAAGATGGGCCTCGATTCTCGGACCACCAATCACGCATTTCCATGCATGATGGCCCAAAGAATCAAGTGTGCATCTTGATATGGAATGCAATGCACATAAACAAACCAATGGAACTCAACCTCTATCACAAGCATTTCAAGTGGCCAAGCATGCATGCAAATGGAATGCAACCTAGACATGGAGGCTAGCATGCAATCATGGAAATGCAAAGAAGCATACAAGGCATACAAGGTATGAAGCAATGCAACCAACAAGTATGCAAGACATAATGTGGATGTTCAAGCATGCAAGCAAACATGTGACTTCATTTAATCATGCAATTTCAATCATGCAACAACACACAAATACGCAACAACATACAAGGAGAGCATGCAACAATATGCAAAGGAGGGACTTACACTAATTGGACAGCTCTATACTAAGCCCAAAATAGTGGCCAATGCTATGGAAGTGAGGTCCAACACACACACACACACATGCACATGTTAATAGGCCAACACTTAAGCACATAAGAGCAACTTTTAAGCACACTTAAAAGAGACCAAACATGGACTAATGGCATACATTGAAAGCTCTGAATATGCATGAAATGGAGGTGCCAAACCTACCAATTAACACAAGCAAAGCATGCTAGCATGGCCAAAACTCAAGGCAAGCTAAAAGGGCATGGGACCACACTTAACAAGACCAAACATGGAGCATAAGGCACAACCTCATGAGGCATCAAATGAGCATCAAAGGCAAGCATACAAGCATGTCATAAGGACTGAAATGATGCCATAAGTGGTGCCAAACCACTAAAATAAATCAAACAATGCATGCTCAACACTCCACATACTTAAAGCCTACAAGCTAGCAATGCAAAGGAGCTATGCAATACATGTTATGATTGACCAAAACAACCAAAAACAGACCTTAAACATGGCAAAACAAGCACAAAAGCTTCACAAATCTAGGCCAAAAGCATGCTTGAACAAGGGTTAAAACCTAGATGCATGTTAAGGCTACAATATGGCATTACAAGACATGTATGCTAAACAAACAAGGTGTGTAACGCCCCAAATTTTTTTTTAACATCAAGGGAAAATTAAATAAACAAAATGACTTAATAAACTAAAAAGTTGACATCTTAATAGAGCATTCCAACTCTCGTACATAACCAAAGGTTCAAACAATATTAAATAAAAACTTAAAATTATCCAAACACAACATCAAATGAAATTATAAGGTCCTTAATAGCTAATATATAAGATAATAAAGTTATTCAACTTTAGTCATGATTTCAAGTCAGCCAAGGCTCTACGTTAGCGTCAACTCCATCTCAGCTTCAATTATTTCCTCGCCAAAACCTGGCATAAAACGCCAGGGCAACAAAAATATATGCCATGAGTTTTGCAACACAGTAAGAAAACATAACCAACCTACCATTCTTTTTAAGAGAAAAATAATGAGATTATACACATGAGATAACAATATAATTGTAAACATAAATTACAACCATTAAAATAATTTCAATAATTTTAATAAATTAGGTGACACTCGAAATCTCACCAAAGAGATTTAACTTACCAACCACTAAGCATGGCAACGGTTAATTTGAAACCCTCCTTGGTCAAATATTTAAGTGTTACCAACCGTAACTACCAGGGATGCCCACGTCCGGAGTTATATACCTAAGTAGTGGCATCCGTGGTCTACCCCAAGGAAACGGTCTGCCAGGGGTACGTAACCTCCCTGTGTGTCACCTGCACATCCATTCTTATTCCAAAACCGAACACCGAAAAGGGTTCAAATAAGTCCCGTGCCATCTTAGAGTTTCGCAACACAATTTACATGAGAATTCTCAAAACCAGGGCTCACCCTGAACAACCGATATTGACCGTCAACCCTTAATTCCGTACACTCTTTAAAACCAATACTCACCCTGAACAACTAGTATTAACCGTCAATTGTTAACTTTGTGTATGCCGTTAATCATTTCAGTTAATTTTGATATTAATCACCAATAATTCCAATCTTTAATCACAAATAATGGTTTACCAACTCATTAAAATTCCCAACATAAAATATTACACATGTCACACGATAGTAAACAATGTACAAAATTTAAATAAACAATTTACTTAAACCATGGTATAAAATAATGATGTAGATACCAAAAAGAAGAAATAAATCATAATCACACACGTGCATGGATTTTTAATCTACAAGATTAGATTAGCACCATATTAAATTTTAGTCCAAAGAAAACAATTGAAGAGATTATTATTATTTTTTTTTTTTGTTTTATTCCTCCTTAATCCGCCAAAATTTTCAGAATGTATATCTTGCAAATGAAATTATAAATAAATTACTTATACAACTCTAAAATTCATATAACTCTACAGAATACTCAATGAACAGGTTATGGTCGTTTTTCAGAAAGCAGTTTCCAAAAATAAATTATAAATAATTCTTAAAAATTCCAAGAATGTTCATGACACAGATTTATCACATTTTCTTAAATTAATTCCATATTTAAATTTATAAATAAATTACATAATCTAAAAATTTATTATTGAAAATAGACTTCTCAAATTTCATTTTTTGCTTAGAAATTATCAGATTTGGTTTAATATAAAATTTTTAATGATCTTGCAAACACATAATAAAATCTGCCTATAGCTCTAGATTTGGTTAAAAATCTGTATAAATTCGTACAAAACTCAATAATTGTTGAAAAATTTTGTGGATGAACTAGACATCATTATAAACAACTTTGTAGAAGAAATCACCTTCACATTTCGAGTGTAAAATTGTCTAAAAATTCGTACAACTTTCTGACAGATTTAAAGGGCCAAATAACATCTTCAATAATCTTTTTAATGGCATAAACTACACATGCAAAGTCCAAACTCCACAATATTATCATAATTTTCAGACTACCAATATTTGACATACCATCATAAATTTTCACACAATTATAAATAAAATTCTATCTACAAGTTTAAACATTTTATCATATGTATATAATCTGAAATTTCAAATATATAAAAAAATGAGAGGGTTGAGAGGGTTTTCTTACTATGTTAGGTTGCTAACGATTTATCGTCCGAATTTGATTTATGATTCTGATCGTAAGATATGACCGTCCTGGCTCCATGATCGTCTTGCTGAAATTTCACATTAATCGGATGCGATCTCACCGTTGATCTTCCATTGGATTCTCTTAGCACTTTTAGTTGTTGATCATCATCTTAGACTTAGAATTTGCAAGATCTAACCCCAAAAATGGATTCTACACGTCGAAAAACCTAAGGGTGGTCATCCCCAAAGTCATAGGACCACTCGATTAACCTAAATGTACTAGGATGCACCGTAGCACCATGGGCCGAGAAACACTGGATAAAATTTAGTTCATCCCTCCCACCCGTAGCATGCATGAACAGAAACCCAGAAATTTAGCTTCAATGTCACCACTTCAAATGCTTGTATCTTCTTCATCGTAACTCCGTTTTATCTTATTTTTCTTTCATTGGATTCACCTCACGGCCTAGTTTTTGGCTCACTACTCACATGCCTCATTCTGTCTCTTTTTGCATGCCGTCGGATCTCCAAAATTTGACGAAAACTAAGATTATTTTCCTACCATCTCGGACATTTCTTCGAACCATCTTTCGGACTCCATAACTTTCTTAATTCTTAACGGTTTTACTCCATTCTTCCACCAATCTCTTCCACTTACTTCGTACTTCATCTTACATGGCCTATTTTTCTCACTTCTTCCCGGAATAGATGGTTTTGGCATGCCGAAAGTAAGCCGAAAACCAAGCTTTTGAACTTCAAAATAAATTTCTCTAACTTTGTTTCTTTCTCCTCCATCTTCCTTCTTCTTTCCTTTCTTTAGCTACAACACGTTGTGAATGGTGGCTCTAGATGATAATGGAATTAGGTGATGGTGGTGGTGGTGGTGGTCCGACGGTCGCCAATGGTGGTGAAGTTCATGGTTGGTTGTCGGATGGTGATAGTATGGGTTAAGGCTTGGCTATGGAGGTCGGGGGAGGAGGAAAAACATAGATAAAGAAGGAAAAAAGAGTTTTGAGAATGAGAGGTGGAGGGAGAAGGAGAACCGAGAGAGAGAGATGAAACGGATTGAGAGATATCAAGTTGGAAGAAAAGCAAAATGAGGAAGATGAAAAGAAATTAAAAAAAAAAAAAAAGAATTGAACACTTGGTGGAATGCATCAGCATGTTCACCACGTTTCTTTTGTTATAGAGGATGATAGCACGTGGAAAGTAGGAGATGAGAAAACATGGCGCAGACCCATGGTTTTTGATTGGATTTTATTAGTACAGAAAATATTATGTTTTAGTATAATTTGATTACAAAAAAATATACAGAAAAATATAATAAAAATATATAAGGTTCAAAAATTAATATTGAGTAATAATATAAAGTTTAAAAATATTTTATTTTATTTTATTTTGAATAAATTTTCAGTATAAAAATATACAGGCTATTAAATTCAAAATATTGTGAATAATTATTTAAGAAAATTAAAAATATATATATTATTTTTATTATATAAAAAATACGGGGTTTCACAAGGTGTGTCCAAACCAACTCAAAGTTGAGGTAAAACATGGCAAAATACCACCAAATACCTACTGAAATATGGCCAACATGATCTCAAAATGGTACTCAACACATGAGGCTTAAATGGCCCTTTTCAAGGACAACAAGGAGAGGGGGTGGCCCTCTCCTTCCTAGGACCTCAAGGCACCATCCTCACCTCTGAAATTCCTCAAGATTTCAGTGGTGAGGAGGCCCAAACACAATGGTCCCGGAGCTCAACCGAAATGGCACAAAATGGAGCCTTTCAAGACTTAAGAGGGTCAAACAACCCCAAAGCTTGAAACACCCTTAAGCAACTATTTAGAGGGCTAAAAAACAGAACTTTTATATGTTATATGTTAAGCTCAAAAACAGATGCAAGGTAGGCAAAAATGGGGAATAAAGGGACAAGTGTCTTACCCTTGTAGACTCCTTCAAGAATGGAGTTCCAGCTGCTTTCCTTAGCTCAAAACCAGCTCAAAACCTCTGAAAATAGCTCCTTAGTACCTCAGTAACTCAAGGAAGGTGTAACTCTAGGTGTTGTGTGCAAAAAATAAGACTAAAACACCTTAAGGCAAAAAGAGGGGGAGATAGAGATAGGAATAGATACAACTATGCTAACCCTAAAAACCAGAGCCCTTCTCTCTATTTTTGCTAACCCTAAACCAAAGAGAAGAGGCTCCCTCTTATAGAGTCAATCTTGTAAGCTTACAAGACAAGCTAAACAAGAGGGAGATCCCTTCATACACGTGTATGGAGGGGAGCCAAGTGCATGCCAGCTGCAACAAAAAATATCTGCAAAAGCAATGCACAGTAGTCGGCCGCGGCCAAAAATGCAATTGACCAAAAAAAGATAAGCCGGTCGGCCATCTATAGTGCCGGCCGGCCCAAACATTTGCCGGTGGCAACAAAACACAGCCGGTGGCCTCAAGCCATGGCGCGGTGGTGTGGGGATGGCCCACAAGCCATTCCCTGCCCTGCCCTCTCCAAGGCAAAGCACAGTGTTTTGGCAAAACCTTACACAAAACAGTTCGAGTCGAGAAGAGATCCCTGAGGCAAGACGCGTAGCTGAGACCTCCGGGAACTCAAGACGAACACAAAAACATGGATAATCACCGAGTGTTCAAGCGGTGACGTCCAAGTCTTGAGGACGGTCAAAAATGGGGTGTCTACACACACCACTATTTAATGTTGATATATATTACACACAAAAAATTAAACATGATTCTTTATTGATTGTCATTATGTTTTGGTAGTTTCCATGCATTCAAATGTTGATTGTACGTGATGACGTGAATGTGAATGTTCACATCAGATGACGTTGTGATAAAGATTGTAGCACTCTGTGCTTCCTATTTTAATGGAACTATATTTGACCCTTTGATTACCTTGATTGAGAACCTTCTTAGTTGTTATTTGAGCCTTGGTTAAGGTGTTACCATAGTGGTTGGGTGAGATTGAATCAGAAACTCCAAATTTGCATGATTGTTATTGAGTAGTTTTCACTCTTTCATCATTTTCTCTCTCCATTCTTTGAATCTTGATGTGAGTCTAGAACAATTGGAAAGCTTACTTCTGGGGCTTCAATTTGGACACAAGAATGACCCTAAACAGAGTTCAGGCAAGGGAGTTATACCTGTTTGAATTTTGCGTTTCTGTGTTGGAAGCATGCTCGCTCGAGCGAGCTTTTCTTCGCTCAAGCCAACTGTGCGATTGTCAGAAATTCTGAGAGCTTCTTTTGTACGCTCGAGCCAAGCTTCCTTCGCTCGAGCGACCACGTCGCTAACTAACATTATAAAGTGACTTTTTGGCCCTAAAACTCTATTGTTTTCTCCCTCTCTTCTCCTCCCATCCTCCAAAACGAAACCCTAACCTTCCAAACTCTTGATTTCTCTTCTATTTACCCAAGACTCACCCCAAATCTTTCAAGAATGTTGAAGAGCAAGCATAGATCAAGACTTCTACCGATTGTTTTGCGATTTCATTGGAATTTCAACTTGGGTCTTCATCTTTAGCTTCAAATTTTGAGTTTCGAATCTTGAGGTAGGGATTTCCTTATTTCTTTTCAATACCTCATCTGTAGATAGATATATGGTAGATTTGTAATGCATAAAAATCATATCCATTATGGATTTATTTGAAAGTCATGAAAGGGAACCTAGGGTTTGTTGTTTGGGAATGAGATTGTTAAATTGATTGTTGTTTGGGTTAATTGGGGAGTAATCTAGCATGTTTATGTTGAAAGAAGAAAAATCCCTAATCTACTGTTTTGACTTGGTGAATTAAAAATAGGTAAAGTTTGAATAATGTTTGTAATTGTTATTATGAGTTGTGTAAATGTGTTAATAGCTAAAAGGGAGAATTAACTATGGCATTGGAATTATTTTGGATTGAACAATTAAATTGAGTTGGGTTATGACTTTGATATCCATGGAATTAGTTTTGTGAAATGAAAAGAATGGCTTGGGATAAAGGGTGGAGTATGTTAACTTGGAAAATAAGAGAATTGATTTTTGAAATGAAAGAATGAAATGATAACACTATGTGAATTTTAGAAATTAACTTGAGGTTGGATTTAAAATCTCAAGAGAGTTGAATTATTATAATATGTGTGTTGAATACATACATTTGGAGGTTTTGTCCTTAGTTATCTTACTATTGTTGTTGGATTTAAAATCTCATGAGAGTTGAATTATTATAATACGTGTGTTGAATACATACATTTAGAGGTTTTGTCCTTGGTCATCGATGGAGGATGACATTGTTGTGTTGAATTCTTGTGTATGCATTACACTTGTGTTGGTTGTAATTTGTTGAATAGTTTATGTGTATGCATTACACTTGTTGGTTGTACTTTGTCATGTTGTAATGATTGGTAACGTATACTGCGCTGAGAATGAGAGGCACTATTACCTTCCAGCTAGCGCCTGGAGAATTGGCCGCACTTAGAATGAGAGGTACCAGTAGCTTCCAGCTAGCGCCTGGAGAACTTGGTAGAGGTACCATTACCTTCCAGCCGGTGTTTGGTAAATTGGCATTTCATTGTGGAAAGGTGTATCCTTGGCTTACCGTGCTTAAGGCAGGTATAGCAGAACTTATTTATCATTATTGTCTCAGTGTATCTAGGTATGTTATGGGTTATGGGTTATGGGTTATGATGGTTATATTTGGAAGGCCGAGTTGCCTCATTTGTTGATTAGATACTTGTTGGTTGCTTGCTGTTTTCTTTTGTACTAAAGGTATGCATGTATAGATATAGATGTGTTGGAAACGGACGTAAATACTATATTGAGATTGTGAAAAATGTGAAGGATATTGGATACTTGTGAACATGTTTTGAAAAGGAAAATCAGGTGCAAGTCCGGAAAGTGAGAGAAAATGTAATGGGCTTGGTGAAATTGTTTTCTAGAATTTGTTATTGTCATATGAATTTTGGAAAAAGATAACAAGAAGAAAAAAAAAGTGAATTGCTTACATTATTGAATGAAATGAATGATTTTGAGAAAAGTTCTTATATATGTATATTTTTGTATAAACCGTCACATTATTATTATAGTATGAGACTAAGCATTCATGATCAGAGCTATCTGTAAGTTGTTATTGTTTAGGATCATGTTGAGATCCCTACTGGACTTTATGTTCATCCCACGTTGCTAATCCTTTTTTAGGTAAACGTCAAGGAGTGTTTCAAAATCATAGATCTTCTTTACTTGTTGGCCACGGGGCCTTTTATTTGTGGGCGGAATGCAATTGATGTAAAAGGGTTAAACCCTTCCTTTTAGTTTAAAAGATGTAAGCCTACAGACAATTTATTTAAATGCAACTCTTGTTGCATTCATATTATATTCGGATGAGAGAATCTTTATTCATGTGTTCTTGTAAATATAAAGAGTTTTTGTATGTTATCTCTGAAATTGAATCTATAATAATGGTTTGGTAATGGAATCCAAGTAATACAAAGGCGGGGCGTTACAAAGATGATGTTAAGGTTCACATCAGTATTATATCAAATTACACAACCACAAGCCTTAACTTTCATTTGATTATAAACATGACTGTACGTGATGACGTGAATGCGAATGTTCACATTAGCATTGCATCAAATTACACAACCACAAGCCTCAACTTTCATTTGAATATAAACATGACGTACGAATGTTCACATCGGATGACGTTGTGATAAAGGTGATGTTAAGATTCACATGAGTATTGTATCAAATTACACAACCATAACCCTCAACTTTCATTTGAATATAACATGATGTGAATATTCATAATAAAAAGTGGGCAATTACATTATGTGTTGTCAATTACATGATGTTGATATTTAATATTGATTGTCATTACCAATAGTAATTACAATTACAAAAACAGGGAATATAACATATTATCACTGCTTAAAAATAAGAATTTTCACATGTTGTAAACGTTCACATCACTATATTAGATGAGATAGAATTTTTCGGAATGGTGTTATGAACGTTCAAATCAGATAAGAGAGAATTCTTAAGGCGTTGAAGCCATTAAAGAACTTTCCAGAAAGGTGTCCATTTTATAATATTATCAGATTTTTTAATAAGTTTTATAAAAAGGGAGCTTTTTTGGTTTAGGGTTTAGGGACATTAAATATCAACGTTAAAGTTTGATGAAAAGAGAACTTTTTTGGTTTAGGGATTAGAGACATAAAATATCAATATTAAATATCAACATTAAATATAAGGGCAAAAGAGTATAAGAAAATAGTGTAAATCAAGAAAAAGGACTTTATGGAATAAAAATATACATACATGGGACTAAGTAGGTTAAAAAATTCCTTCATAAATTTCTTGGGTTAGAACACTTTTAAATGTGATTTATCAATAAAAACCCCTATTAAATATGACATTAGTTTTAATTGTAATCACATCTTTTTAAAGTCTTAATTCATTTTTTAACTTTTTTTTTTTTATATTTTGAATTACATGTTATGATGATTCTTTCTTAATCATCAAGTTTTTAATTTTTTTTTAATTATTTTCCTTTGAAAAAACAATATGACAATTTTTTAAAATTCATATATTTTTATTTTAAAATAGTGAAGTATTAGAACTATGCACTGGCTTCAGAAGTTGGATTGAGGTGGGTTAGGGCTAAAATAACTAAAAAAAAACAAAATAGGTTTTTAGTCTCAGGCTAAAAAATGTCATATCCAAACTATAATCATTTTTTTTTTTCTCACAAAAGTCAAAAGAGTTAAAAAGCCAATCGTAAAAGAGGATTTTTAGCTCCAGGCTAAAATAGTCAAAAAAAAATCAAAAAGTCAAAAAACCAACCCACATCCCAAACGAAGCCATATGCCATTTTTTTATTTTATTTTATAACAAAGCATAATTTTAATTATTAATTGTCAATCCAACCCTTTTAATCTACCTATGCTATATATTATAGTTAGAAACATTTGAAACAAAACTCTTAAATTTATATATAAAATTTTGTTTACGAGAGACAAAATATAAAAAAATTAAGTATAATTATCTTATTTTTAATAAATAATATATTATTTTATCGCATGCATAGCACAGGTGACATGCTAGTATATAAAATATAGAAAATGATTTACTAACTTGTATTGACTTTTTAATTTTTGGAAGAAATCTCATATTCCTAAACAACCCCAGAATGCGAAGTGTTGTTTTGAACGATTTCTTGCTTTTGCCGCCGCATAGTTTAATTACATTTTTTAGTATTTTTAGAAACTAAAAGAAGTTAATTCCTCTATTTGATTTTAGAGTTTTCAAAATTAATTTTTAAGATTTTAAAAATACAAAATTTATGAAAAAAATATATAAAAACAAAAATTCAATAATTTTTTTTTGTTTGTATTTGTTTATGTTTTTTAATTCCTTCACAAATGTTTTAATTTTTAAGTATATTTAGATTAGGTCTATCTAAAAAATAGTTAAAATTTTAAAATATCTAACTAAGAATATAAAAATAAGAAAAAAATATGAATGGAAAAAATGATTGATTATTTTTTTTACGAGTGAAAATATTGATGTGACACTTGATTTTTTAAATTGATGACAAACAAGTTTTTTGACCTTTTAAATTTTTGTGTTCTTTTTTAGTAAAAAATATGATTTCTTAATATGTTCCCAAACAACTCCTAAGACTATGCTTGAATCTCAAATTTGTTAAGGTAATGGA
This sequence comes from Camellia japonica, assembly GCA_030407325.1. Lineage (NCBI taxonomy): Eukaryota > Viridiplantae > Streptophyta > Magnoliopsida > Ericales > Theaceae > Camellia > Camellia japonica. The sequence continues at coordinate 161,836,738 of JAPPVO010000031.1, read as the reverse complement.
AAAAAACAAATTTGAAAATGAAATGGGGAGATTGACTCGAACTTTGATTTTTTTGTTGGTATCGGTAGAAAATGAATTATAAATATAAAAATAATTGTATCAAGCTAGACACTTATTGCCTAACAATGCATAGGTATAAGATATAATGAAAAGAAATAAACAACTAAGGCTAAGTTTGGCATCTTCAAAATAAGTCAAAAAGGTCAAAAAGTCACTATCCTATTTAAGTCACATCATCTTATTTAAGTCACGTCACCTCTCAACTACATCACTTCAAATCTAACCCATATTTTATAAAAAGTCAAAAAGTACACTTATTTAGAATATCCCAAATAACCTCTAAATGCAACTCTCATAAGGAGAAAAAAAATATTCAATATTCAAGTTTCGTAAAGATTAACTGCCACAACTCTTGAAAAAAAAAATGTCCCACAGTGGCCAACTCAAGTAATCAGTTGATTGGGTAGGAAAAATGAAAATGAAAGCATTGTTAAAGAAAATTCTTTAGACTTGTTTGGACCATTTTCGTTGGATTTGTTCGGACTAACATATGGGTTTTATTTCGTTAAACTTGTTTGGACTATGTCAAGTTTTATTTCTTTAGACTTGTTTGGACAATGTCAAATTTATTCTTTGAGTCGCTGGCAATGTACAGGAGAGGTGTTCACATGATTAGCTTTACCATTTTTTTTTAAAAATTTTTATAATATTTTTCTTCATTCAATTCTTTTTTGTCTTTGCACCAATGATCTAATAATCACATAAATTTTAAAAAAAAAATCTCTCCACAACTTTCAAACTTTAGCATATGGTCCAACAAGAATAGGTTAATAACATCCTTCTGAACAACAATAGGAAACTCATTCAAATTAAAATATAGGAACAATTATAAAAAAAAATTCAGAGCTTGAAATTATATAAATAGATACCTAATTAAACGGGTCAAGTACGTAATATAAATTATTCATGATGGGCCCAAAGCTTGGCAAATTGTTGCTCGGGACCTAATTCATATTAAAATAAATAAATAGGGACATAATTAGACGGGACAAGTACGTAACATAAATTATTGGGAATTTATTCATAAATCTATCACATGCCCGGGTACCCGAGCGTGCTAAACAGTTCGGACTCTCAATATCTTTGATCTAGTTTTACGAGTACAATGTGAAACAAAGATAAGAGTCCAAATCCGACAACTTTTATAGAAAATTCATTTTATTGCAAAAAAATGAACTGCATCACTAGATCTCAGAGTCCCCACCTAATTTTTTGGAAAAAGTAAGAAACCCGTGACTCGTGTCAAGACCACTGTTCGTCATAACAAAAAATGTCTCAGTTTGGAATTTTAGGTATGAGAGGGGAATGTCATTAATTAAGTACCCCCGCTCATCCGATCAAAAAATCGACCTCTACTAAACCATATTATGAGTTTTATTGATTTTATATGTTCATATTCAGATTATTAATAATCTTAAAAATTGCTGTCATTCATTTTTAAACAATTTGATTTCATGTATTTTGAAACAGTTTTGAATTGTGTACAAAACACAGAAGATTGAGTTTACAAACATAAAAATCAATTTTATCTATCTATCTATATATTATATAAGGAAAAAGTGATTTCTAGTGAGAAGGCTTGTGAGAGCTCCAAAGTCTCATTCCCATTGATTGGCTGATTTTTTGTGATTTTAAATATTTAAATATAATCCTATGAGCTAACAAAGTAATTATAGATTAAAGAAGAAAAAAAAAAAAGACCTAAAATTTTGAATTACAAGTTCCTAAAATCTCTCCCCTAAAATTTTTTCCTTTCCTAAATCTTATCTCATAACAAAGTAATTATACATTAATAAAACAAAAACAACATAAATCTCATCTCATAACAAAGGAATTATATATTTTTAAAAAAAGTTATAGATTAAAAAGAACTTAAATCATAATTTCTAATTTGTTTAATTTTAAAAATATTTAAAAATAGTACTATTGGCTAACAAAGTAACTATATAGATTACTAAAACAAAAAAAAAAAAAAACCTAAAATTGCTAATTTTTGTAATTTTAAAAATATTTAAAAATAATAATATTGGCTAACAAAGTAACTATAGATTCAAAATAAAATAAAATAAAAAAAATTTGAATTATAAGTTCCTAAAATCACTTCCCTAATATTTATCTATTTCCTAAATTTCATAATCTATCGATCTATACTATATATTATACCAAACTGACTTTTCATCTTAGAGGCTCTAATCGTTTCAAATCGTTAAATCCAATTTTTTGAATTTTTGATTTTTATAATTTTTTTTTTAAAACATCTATTGGCTATTCCAAGGACATAAATATTAATTTTCAAAATTATTTAATGCAAGTATATTGCCGGTCAATACCCACAAAAAAGAAAGAAAGAAAAAAAGAAATACACAATTCTCGACCCTCTTCTCCCTTTCAAAATAAATCAAGTTTTTATTTAAAAAGAATATAAATCTCATACAATCTTCTCTCTCTTAAAATAAATCTAATGAAAAGGAAACTTTCTCATCTCCCTTAACATGTATATTATTAATATCTTTCACAACTGGTCTGATCTATATAAATCTAAAATTAAGCCTAACATAAAATAAAAATTAAACATTATATCTAGATTATCTCTCTATTCCGTAATTAAACACTTTTTTATTTCCAAATAAATTTAAGTATATTTATACTATATAATTTTTTTTTCTTCAAAATTTCATGATTTATTATTTTTTATACTGATTCCATGATTTCTTGTGCACTCTTTTTGTAACAAATTCTTTTACCTACCCAAAAACCTTAACCATCAAATATTATACTTTTTCCAAGCCATTCATGTCTACCTCGCCCTATAAATATTACATTCATGGAACAATGAAACTCATTGTTTTTTTTAACTTTCTTTATGACACAATTTGGAGGTTAGTTTATGTATAATCTATTGTATTTAAATAGACTCTTTCATCCTTTAGGTACACTAATTTTTATTTTTGTATCTCATATTTTGTGTATCATTTATAACGCCCCCAAAATAATGCAATAAATCCAGCCCATAAGCGAAAGAATAATAGAAATAATATACTTTCATTCATCAGAATTCGTATGCAAAAGATAATACATGCGATATACATTCACAAATGTTCATCTTGAATCTACAGCATGTGTTGCAATGATAAAAGAACTGAAAATTAAACAGATAGTCATATGCCCTGCAGGCTTACATCTTTCCAAGTCAATGCTTGGTTACAACAAAAATGAGTCTAGCTCAATACAATTAAACCCCTTGGCTATACAAAAATACAACAAAAGAAAGAAGCTCTTGCTCTCAAAAGTCCCTCCAAGTTATTGCCTCGGCGGAGGCATATCACCAACACCTGAAAATGGTTTTTCCTAAATAGGGTGAGCCAAAACCCAGTAGAAACAATCTAACACAATATATGAATCTTAACAAAGATATAAATACAATGTGCATATATAATGCGTGTGACAAAACATTCGTACTCTACATGATCATAAAGTATCCAAATTTTATATCTCAATCTATTTATTTTCAATTCCTTTCTAGTTAATTCATTTTATTTCAATTCATGAGCCAATTTTAGTTATTTTCCAGACAACCCAACTGAGACTACAACTCAGTGGTTCTCAAATCAACAAAATTACCATACAAACACTTCAAATTGTCATTTTACGGAAGTTTCATCCGCGGGAATCGGCACTTATGTATACACGTAGTTTCAGGACTTTCACCCTGGACACTCCAGCCAACTTAATTTCAATGGAGTCCATCCCCTATCTCCTTCCAAACATGGAGTACATCCATTTTCTTCTCCCAAACATCATACATATATCTCACAAAGTGCAATGTGAAACTGATAAACACCAAAGAGTCCAATTCGGCAAATCATTTTGGAAAATCAGATTTTGAATCAAATAATGCCAAAACTGGACTACTTTGCCAGATTATAGAGTCGCCACCTAAATATTTTATTTTTGAAAAATTTAGGAAACCCTGACTCATGCCAAAGGCCACGTGTCCGTCATCACCAAAGTTGCCTCAGTTCGGGAACTTGGGTACGAGAGGGAAAGGTCCTGAAATGAGCACCCCCGCTCGCCCGATCAAAGATCGGCCTTTACTAAACATGATATGTTGTTTTATAAACACATGTGTTCTTATTCTAGTTATTAGCCAACTTTACTATGTGATGCGTATAGCATACAAGTATAGACTATATCGCAAGAATTGGAACAAAACAACTCATATTTGTTTTTGAAAATGGTTTGAAAGTGCCACCCTCAAGTGGGCTAAAGCGCGGATTTGCCACCCTCAAGTGGGCTTAAAACATGATGATTTGCCACTTCACAAAGTGGGCTTAAAACTCACATTTGATGAATTGTTCCAATTCAAGTAATAAAGCCTTCATCCACAGGCATTCATGCAGTTTAACACTTAAGCACATAGCCTCATGGCAAGCATGCGTAACATGGTAACACTCACATTCATGCAAGTATGCTAAAGCATAAAACTTACAGTGTACTCCAAGCCAAAATAGAAAACTAGTTAGAAATATGTATGATTCCTAACTATGTTAAGATGCCTAATGCAACACATGCAATAATGCAACTAAATAGGCTCGGCTATCTAAGATGGCATATGAATGCAACAATTTGATTACATGCTTTGAAACACGTATTCAAAGAAGTATTGAAATACAATGCAGTTTGAATGATGCGCCGAGCCTCGGTGCATGCAAGACAAATGAATGATGCAAACATGCAAGCATAAGGTATGCTAATAAAAAATGATCCCTAAACTAACCATTCAAAAGCGGTTAAATAAAAGGGAGAAAGACGTGGGGTTGGAAGACATGTACAAACGCACGCACACTTATTACAACATTATGCCCTCTCGAAGGAGGGTCTGAATAAATAATAGCTAACTAGCTACGCTAAGCTAAGCTAATTATTACAAACCAACTACTTAACTAATCTAAGCTAATTAATTATTACAAACCGAATTGAACAACTAGCTATGCTAAGCTAATTAAAATATTACAAAACAAATTAATCTAATTAATTACGACACATGTATTAATAAGCTATAACTAGCTAGTAAAGCAATAAAGTGGCCTCACGGGCGAGGGAGACATGCATGCTTGGTTGCGTCCTCCCGAAAATCCATCGCCTTACCACCGGTTGTCTCTGTTTGCACTTGCTGTGATCTCTGAACACTGTACAAACTTCTAGATTGCCTCTGCTCCAACATATGAACACATTGGACAACCTTTGAACTGGTGGCCGGTCGACTACTGCAAGTGGCCGGTCAGCTACCTCACCTGGCCGGTCGGCTAGTGCAAGTGGCTGGTCGGCTACTACAAGTGGCCGGTCGGCCACCCATTTTTCCAGGCTTCTGGTTTTGCTGCAACAGAGAGCAACAGAGGTAAAGCAATGTATTTGCAAGAAAATGTATGTACTGCCACCCTCCTCATCATTTCTCAAGCTCAAAGGAGTATGGCACTTGGCTCTCAAGCCACCAATCAAGCATTTTCAATGCATGATAGCCAAAGAGCCAAGCTTGCACAAGCTTAATGAATGCGCACATAAGACTCAAATGGCCACTACCCTATCATGCATGATCAAGGATGACGGTGACCAAGAAAGGCGACATGTTTTATCACTTTGAGTATGAAACGTCCCACATTTCTTGTGTTTGGATTAACGTCCGATTCAAACACATGCAATGCAACACAAATGCTTATCTTGCACAAGTTTTACTTCGCTCAATTCTTGTTTACACATTTTACGTTACCGATTAATCCTTTAACCGATTAAGTCCAATGTGAAAGTCCTCTAATGAGAGAGGGGTCAACCAAAGGATGATTTAAGACATGAGAGAGATCATGCCTTTCTCTAGGAGGAACCCTCAAAAGAGAGTTAAAGCCATTGGGCACAAGCTCTATCTCAAGCTTAAACGCAACCTTAAGGCCAACCAACCCTCAAAGCAAATTAAAAGTGAAGAAATGAGGGAGGTTGCAGAATTTTCAGTGCTGAAATGGCATGCTAAAGACACTAAATCATGCAAGCAATGCATGCAAGACATGTTCAAAAGCCATAATCAACAAACTAGTGAAGAACACAACACTAGAGGCATGCAATATCAAGCTCAAATGACCTAACCAGCTCTGGATAGAACTAAAACATGCCAAAACAGTGGCTAAAACTTGCTGAGATTAAGGCACAAAAGAGTAGAAAAACATGCTCACATGTTAGGCTACAAGCAAGACTAAAAAGCAACTCTAACAAGCTATGAAAGAGCAAGGCAAATGAGCATGTGACAGAGCTATCAACACTGAAATTACATGTAAAATGACATTTAAACATGCAAACATCACAACCAAGACAAGTTAGAGGCCTTAAAACACAATGCTAGTGAAGGCATTTGCACTATAGCTATGCAATACATGGCTCATATGACCAAGACCACTCAAAATAGAGTTAAAGCATGTCAAAACATTAGCAAAAACATGCTGGAGTCAAGCTAACACAAGCTAGAATGATAGACTAACTCATTAGGCATGCTAAGCTAGTAAGCATAATTACACTACAAGTGTAAGAAGCAAGCAACAAGTGACCCAACCAGCCAAAAACAGAGTTGAAACATGTCCAAATAGAGCCTAAAACATGCTTGAATTAAGCTACAAGAAGGTAGAAATACATGCTCACATGTTAGGCCATCCACACTTGCAAACAAGACACAAGGAGGGGAGGCCAGCCCCTCCTATTTGAGACCTCAAAACCAAGTTTTTGCCACTGAAATTCCCCTGGAATTCAGTGGTTAAAAGGCCAAAAACGTTGCTTCAAAAGGCTTTGAAAAATAGCACAAAACTTAGCAAACAAGCTACAAAAGAGGGTGGACCACCCCTAACTCCAAAAAAGCCTTAAACCATCATTTTTAAACCTTAAAAACAAAGGTTTTTCTAGTTGAAAAGTAGGCCGAAAACAGCATGCAAAGGTGGCCAAACAAGTGTGCAAAAATAAGCTTAAAAGGGGTGAGCTTTATACCTTCGATGCACAGCAACAAACAGCCAATTTCTGAGCCAAAACCAAGCTTAAGAGCTCAAATAAGTCCTCCAAGAACCTCAGCTACAAGGTAGTCTAATTTGGTCAAGGGGTTGTATGCAAATATGTACAGATTTCCCACTTTTAAACACAAAATAGGAAGAGAGAGAGGCAGAAATTTTGCTCACAAAATTATATATATAGAGAGAGAGATTTTAGAGAGAGAGGCTCTCAAACTTGCTAACCTTCCAAAATGAGAGATATGGCCTCCATATATAGCAAAATACAAGCCTTGGTCGAAATATCTGCAAAACAGACAGCTGGAGGTTGTGGGAGATAGCTGGAGGTAAATATTTACAAAATATCTGAGTTTAGGACATTAGTGGCCGACTGGCCACTTTTTTGGCTGACCGGCCACCCCTGGTGGCTGACAGCATCTGCTCTCCAGGTCCAATTTCAAATGGGCATATCTCCTTCATCTGGACTCCTTTTCAGGTCATTCTTGTGTCTAAATTGAAACCCCGGAAGTAAGCTTTCCAATGGTGGCAGTCTCGCATCAAAATTCCAAGTGTACAAAAAGTTATGCTCATTTTAGTGAAGACTGCTCAGTTTTGGCTCAATTGGATTCATGCCCAACTTCAACCAGCTATATCTCCCTCATCCGGATTCGGTTTTAGGAGATTATTGATTGTAAAATGAAGCCCTGGAAGTCTTCTTTCCAATGGTGGTAGCCTCATAGCTGAAATCCAAATGTACAAATGGATAGGCCCGATTTAGCCAGAGCTGCTCGACTCTCACTTAACGGTTCATGCCCATCTTCTTCCCAACTAGGTTTCTTCCCTCTCCTCTAATTTTCTTCAACTTCAAACCTCTAAATAAGATGTTTTAAAGATATTTTCAAAGAGTTCACCTCTCTTTCTTTCATTTCTACTTTGTCCTTGCTCGGTTTACTGAAAAGCTCAACATTTAACGAAATGCCAACCTCGGAACATCATAGGAACTTTGTTTCAAAAATATTTTGAAAGAGAGGGTTTTAAGGTCTAAAATCTTTTTTAGTCAAAATAGTTTTGGTCCAAAAATGGGGTGTAAGGTTGGGATTTGACGCTCTCCTTGCCAAGGAAAATGAACCTTTGCATTGCATAGCCTGCACCATCGACTAAAAAATCAGTGGCGCCCAAGTCTTAAGGGCAGTAAAAAATGGGGTGTTTACACCATGGTGAAGTCATGCTGTAAAGTTTTGACGGCGGAATATTCATGCGATTGGCATAAATTTGACATTTGTGGCATCGCCGCACAAAACCAATACAATCCTCCTCTATGGTGGATTAGTAGTAACCTTGCCTGAGAATCTTCTGGGTTAACATCACACCATTCATATACACCCTGCATTCTCCACTGTGGATAGCCTCCATAAGGCACTTCGATTCCTCATCTTTCCTCACACACAACGTATGCATTCCCAAATGACCTCTTTTATACAGCTTACCCTACAATATGATAAATTGGATGGCTATTCGCCGTATCTTCCCGTTGTTTGTCCTTGGCATTTGCCCCTGGTAAATATGTCTCATTTTCCAGGAAGTTTCCAAATATCGTAGTACCAAGGTTTTTGTCTTGCACTTCATCTATTGCAGCAATAGTTTCATATAGCCAGCGTGTATTTCTATTCGATGATAATCAGACGCATCCAGACTTCAAGTAGGATGTCTCCATCAGAATAGAGTTGTTACAGTATCACGAACCTATTGTTCTCTCTTAGTAGATGCGTGAAGTCCAGTTTTTCAAACCTAGAATCAGAACATCCAGGGTCTGATGGTAAACCTTCGTCTTTTTTTCTTTGACTTTCCAGTCTCCGTTTGCTTGAGAAACAACTAAGTTCGGTCCCCCCGATGACATCCAACCTTAATTGCCCCTAGTTCCAGGGAGGTTTTCTAAACCAGCAATATACGCTTCATATTCTGTTTCGTTGTTGGACACCCTTGAACCGGAGTTTGAATGCTAAAGGTAATATGGGAGTCATCGGGTACTATCAGCAACACACTTATCCCATAACCCTACCAATTGGATGCTCGTCAAAGTACATCGTCCAAGTTTCCTCTTCACTTGCAGAATGGGTTATCTGGGAACACTTATTCCACTGCCTTATCTCCTTCTACCGGATGGTTTGCGCAGGAACTCTGTTATAGCTCTTCCCTTGACCAACTTGTGTGTCACGACCCAAACCCGCCCCTATGGGTTTAGCACCGTAACCGCCAGTAATCCGAGATTACCGAAGGTCCTGCTTAACAGTAATACAGTAAAACAGAGTACAGGGCATGGCGGAAGCCATTACAGTAATAAAACAGTGTCCAACGAGCTTGACAATCTGTATGTAAAAAGACTTTCCATACATAATTACATCCGGTACAAACAGTATATACACACATTTACAATCATTCAAAAGACAGGGACCTAATCCCTATTAACAGTACAGTACTATCAGTCTTATACAGTATTACAAAACAGTACAGAGACAGACGGGGAAATAAAACACCCCTAAGCCTTAGCTGGCAGGCTCGGAACTCGCAGTGAGGCACATGGTTGGCTTGAAAAACTGAAGTTTACCTTGACGCTTCTAGCTTTGATCCGGTGCCTGAACACCTACATACATATATGAGCAGTGAGCTAAAGCCCAGTGAATAACAACAATGCGTAAGAGTTTAGAATGAATGTCCTTACAGTAATGAAAACATTTCATTAAACAGTATTTCAGTCATTCGGTCATATTGGTACTCCATTAGCATAGCAGTACAGTAAACAGTAGGTCTTAAAGACCGAACAGTCAATGATGGCCACAATCAGTAAACAGTAGTGTTCCAACAAGGGAACCGACAGAGATCTCTGTAACAGTAACAGTTCAGAAACAGTAGTTGCTAAGGATGCCACAATACAGTCAGAAATAGGACATACATTCATTCATTAACAGTATCAGTTTAGAAACAGTACAATTCAAGTTTCAGAAGATAATCATTTTGAACAATATCTTTACACAATCGTTACTCACAGAGTTCTAGGCTACAGTAGGCTAGAGCGATCTCCTCGAAATGCCAACCCTAAACAGTAACAATGAACACCACTAAGCTACAGTGGGAGGATAATAATAATTTAACCCTAATTGCCTCGGTGTGTTCTACATCTATATCCTCATTAAGATGTCTTAAACTAGGCCTAAGAATGCCTAGGATGGGATGAGGATGCAAAGATGTATTCAGAAAGCATTTTCAGACTTTTCAGTGAAACAGAGGTCCCGCTCGAGCGCAGGTTTCCTCGCTCGAGCGGACATGCAACAAAGGTCTACGCTCGAGCGTCAACTCCCCCGCTCGAGCAGACCAAAAAGTACTGGATGCTCGAAAATCACGCTCGATAGGCGCTCGATAGCCGCTCGAGCGCAAGACACAAGGTCCCGCTCGAGCGCCAATTACCTCGCTTAAGCGGACTGTAATACAGTGCAAAGTACTGGATGCTCGAATTCCCCGCTCGAGCGGGAGTGCAAAATCTGGAAAATCCAGATTGCACCTCCAAGTCAAAAACCAAGTTTAAATGCACTAAATTTCGATCCTCTTGGGCCAAATTTCTGGAAAACATTTGTAACACATAGAATAACATGATTCAAAGATCAAATTTGATAAATCAAGGCCCAAGGGTGTTTCAATTAAATCTAATTTCAAACCCAATTTCATGATATGATCCAAACATGACATCGCATGTTTTAAATCCATTCAAAGCTTCAATACATGCTCTAATGAGCCAAATCATTCAAGAACATGATGGTATCATGAACCTTAGCTAGAACTTGTACATGCATGCAACAATTATCCATGAAATCAACTTAAAACTCAACACTACTGACATGCATGCATGGAATGAGCTCCAATTCAACATTATTTGACTCAATCTTGGCTTAGATCACTAGAGGCTCATGAATCATGCAAGAACAAGCTTAAACACAACAGAGAGTTGAATTTCTTACCTAATCTTCAATTAGAGGTGTAGGAGCTCAATTATGCAATTCTCTAACAATTTCTTCAAGTCTCCAGCATTAATCAAAATGACACTCAATTTCTCTCCTCTCCTCTCTAGGACGGCAAGAACAAGGAAAAGAGGCTGATGATAAGTTTTGTTCAAGTGTAATATGAAGATCAAAGTGTTTGGGATAGTGGGCCACTAGGGGGGTAGTTTTTGGTAATTAAGGCCAACTCTTGAAATTAGCTTATTTTTAATCTAATTTAATCATACCAAATCACATTTCAGATAAATATGTCATAAAAATCACATAAATTATGATGATCATAAAATATCAATCGATTTCAGATTCGGCCGCCCGAATAAGGCCTTCAATTTGCAGTTTAAACATATAAACATGAACAGATAATCCACACACAGTCAGTAATAGATAGAGCAATTCAAAGATATATATTCAATCGATTCAGTTCAGATTTCAGTCAGTCATCAGTTCAATAACTCAATCAGTTCAATTATCAATGATAATCAGTCCCGGTTTAGCAGTAATCAACAGTTTATCGGTAAAGTGGTGAGGGTCATTACATTGTGGATGACATATTTGAGTCAAATTCGGAGAGAAAAAGCAACCAACAAGCCAGTTTACCCATAAGCGCTGGTTTCTCAAAGAGATATTTGATGGGATTTAATCTTGAAACCAGGTTTGGCCCGACTTTTCGTGCCCCCTTTCGGAAGACAAGAAACCCTACAGTTCGGACTCTACCTGTGGTTCTGAATTTGATTTCACAAGTGCAATGTGAAATAGTGAAAACACAAAAAATAATCCAAATCCGGCAATTCTTTTTGGAAAATCAATGTTTTGAATAAAATGCCAAAAATGGACTGCTTTGCCAGATTTCAGAGTCGCCACCTAAATATTTTTGGGAGATTTAGGAAACCCAAGACTTGTGCCAAAAGCTATTAGTCCATCATCACCAAAGTTGTCTCGGCTCGGGAACTTAGGTATGAGAGGGGAAGGTCATGAATTGACTACCCCCGCTCGCTCGATTAAATATCGGCCTCTACTAATCATGATGTGATTCTTATTTACATTATTTGCTCTTACTATGTGATGCGCACACAAGTATAGACTAATTTTTGCAAGAATTGGAACATTTGATTTTTTGTTTTATTTGAAATTGTCTTGTGAATTTGCCACTTGAAAAAGTGGGCTAAAATGGACATTAATCAAATTATCCCAAGTCAAGCAACTAGCCTTCATCCACAGGCATTCAAATAGTTATATCATTTAAGCAATTAGCCTCATAGTAAACATGCTGGATATGGCAACAATCACACTTATGCGATATGCTAAAGCATAAAAATGCTCACCTCGTACTCCAAGCCAAAAAAGATGACATAGTTAGAATAATGTATGATCTTAACTATGCAATATGACTAATGCAGCGCATATGATAAGCAATTACTAGGCTCGGCTACTAATATGGCATATGAAACAATTTGATAGCATGCAGTCAAAGCACGTATTCAAAGAGGTATTAACTAACAATGCAAGTTAGAATGATGTGCCGAGCTCAATACATGCAAGACAATGAATGCAAGGCATGAAGTATGCTAATGAAACATGATGTTTTTTAAACTAACCATCATAAGCAAGTTAATAAAAGAGAGAAAGATGTGGGGTTGGAAGACATACACGTTATTACAACATTTGCACCCTCATGCAGGAGGATCCGAATAAACTAACTACCTAAACTAATTAACTACCTATTACAAATCGAATGAAATAATCAACTAAACTAGCTAATTAATTATTATAACAAATTAACTAACTAATTGAATTAACTAATTAATTAATTACAAATTTAAATGAACTAATTAATTATATGAATACAACATGAAAAGAGTGCTAAACTAGCTATTCTAATTACTCCGCCTCGGGAAACAAGAAGTGTTCATGCATGCACGGATTTCCACCCAAAAAAGGCCACTGTCTTGCTGCCAGATGCCTCTGTTGCACAGTAGAACACTTGCACTATTTTTCACCTCAAAACCAACTCTGTTTTGTTTAAAAAGGGCACTGTTGGGTTTTGCAAAGGTAGTCGGCAGGCTAGAAGTGGTGGCCAATGGTCTGCCGTCCACAAAAGGTGGCCTGACGGCCACAAAAAGCGGCCTGCCAACCACTAATGCCTGGTTTTTCCTGATGCAACAGAGAGCAAACAGAGCAAGCATAGGGTATTCTTAAAGGTTGTTTGCACAACTTATCCCTCCTTATCATCAAACAGCTCAAAGGAGTAGAAAACTTGATTCACAAACCATCAATCGATGCAATTTCATTGCATGATGGCCTACGAACCAAAGTGTACAAGTTAAATAAATACATCAAATAAAGACTCTCAAACCTTCTCCCTATCATGGATTATCAAGGGAAGTGGTTGACAATGACTTTTGAACCGTTTTCATCACTGATCAGTATGAAACCAAGTTGTTATCTTGCATCATTTTAGTCCGATTGAACCCAAACCAAGTTAACGTCTGTTTTTAATTAACGTCCGATTGAACCCAAACCAAGTTATTATCTTGCATCATTTTAGTCCAAGTTTTATTACTCCATTTTAATTACCAACCATTCTTTAATTCATTAAGTCTAAAGATGAGCTTTAAGTCCTCTAATGGAAAGAAACATCAAACCAAGAGTTGTTTTAGACATGAAAGAAGTGTCATGTCGTTGGTAATGAATCCCCAAAGGGATTAAACCATTAAGCATAAGACCTTAATCTCATGCTTTAAACAAGCAACTAGTTTGAACCAACTTTCAAAATAAAACAAAAGCCAAGAAATGAGGGAGGTTGCAGAGATGATTAGAGGTGATCACAAGTAAGAAAAGCAAAAAATAAATGCTATCAATTCAAATAGGATAGTGGCTAAGGCCTAAAACACCAAATCTATGAGGACAACTATACTACAAGCATACAAAACAAAGCATAAATGCAATGAACACCTAAAACAGTCCCAAAACACTCCTAAAACATGTAGAAGAAGTGCTGGAATTAAGACAAAAATGGCTAAAATAGTAAGCTACAACATGGAGCTACGTATGCTAGTGAACAAGACACAAGGAGGGGAGGCTAACATCTCCAATTTTGGACTTCAAAATATGTTTTTAGCCATTGAAATAACTCTGAAATTCAGTGTTTAAAAGCTTAAAAAAAAGATATTGTAAAGGTGGGAAACACAAGGGTAAAGGCTAGAGAAGCAAGGTAGAAAGAAAGGTGAAACACCCCTCCACCCTTTAAGGCCTTAAACCACAAGTTTTAGCCCAAAAATACAGAGTTTATATAGTCCAAAAACAACAGTAAGAAAACGAGCAACTAAAGCAATGAAACAAGTAAAGCCTTATACCTCTTGAAGACAAGAACACTTTTAATTTATAATTCAACATATACACACCCTCAAGAGCTCAAGTTAGGCTCAAAAGTACCTTAGCCCAAAGATGGCAAGGTTTGGTTAAGAGTGTATAAGCAAAAGCTCAAGAAATTTCAAGAGAGAGAGAGAATTGTAGAGACAGAAAATTAATTTTGCTCAAATTTTTCTAACTCTCAAAAACGGAAGAGGAGGTCCCATATTTATAGAAAAATAGGCCACTTTCTCAGCAACATCCATCCATACACGTGGGAGTAGATGCAAGCATCTATGCAAACAGCTAGCATAAAATATCTGCAAAAAGCACTTGTGGCCAACAAGCCACCAATTCTAGTTGATAGGCAACACACTTGGCCAGCAAAGCACAAGGGTGGCCGGCAGCCAAAAGAGATGGCCAGCAACCTACAAAAATGGGCCTGCAGGTCCCAAGTTTTTCAGGTTTGAAAGGATGGGGTTTTGGTGCAAAAACAAGGCACAAGATTTATAGGGTTTTGAGGCTCAGAGCTATAGCAATCCGCTGAGGACTTTCGAGCTCTTGACAAGCATATAAATTCATCATTGGGTGTGCAAGTGATGATGCCCAAGTCGTAAGGGCGGTCAAAAATAGGGTGTCTACACCAGGATTACAGAGTGAGCTAACAAGTAGTGCCTTAACTTCCTGGTAGCCTATACCAAGGCTAGGCAAGCTTTCTTCAACGGAGCATAGCGGGTCTCGTAATCCAGCATTTTCTTGCTCAAGTAGTAGATGGCTTTCTCTACCCTATCTTCAAATTTCTGAGCGAGCATGCATCCCATGGTCGTGTCTGTTACTGACAAGTACAGAATCAAAGGCTTCCCTGGCTCTAGCGGCGAGAACACAAGCGGATTCTGGAGGTACTACTTAACCTGTTCAAAGGCAAACTGAAAGCAATCATTCCATCGGAATTTCTTCTCTTTCTTCAGGAGACCAAATAATGGTTCACAAGTCAAAGTTAATTTGGAAATAAGCCGTCTTATGAATTACACTTTATCCAGAAAGCCTCGCACCTCCTTTTCAGTCCTCGGTGGTGGCATTTCTAGGATGGCCTTGATTTTGGAAAGATCTACTTCAATGCCCCTTTGTGTGATCAGAAAGCCCAACATTTTTCCTGCCGTTACGCCGAAGGTGCATTTCTGCGGGTTTAACCTCAATCTGTATTCTCTGATCCGTTGAAAGAATTTCTTCAAGGCGGTGTAATGGCTCTCTCGTTCTTTGGACTTAACAATCATGTCGTCCACGTACACCTCGACCTCTTTGTGGATCATGTTATGCAGAATGGTGGTCACAGCCCTCTGATGGGTAGCTCTAGTATTTTTCAAACCAAACGACATAACCTGATAGCAGTAGGTACCCCGTGGCATAGTGAATGTGGTTTTCTCTCTATCCTCGGGTGCCATCAGAATCTGGTTGTACCTAGAAAATCCATCCATAAACGATAGCAATGCATGGCCCACATTGAAGTCCACTAACTCATCAATATGCGGCAGAGGAAAGTCATCACTTGGACTGGATCTGTTCAAGTCTCGGAAGTCTACACATATCCAGATTTTACCATCCTTCTTCAACACTGGGACGATGTTGGCCAACCAAGTTGGATACTTAGATACTAACAAGAAACCTGCCTCGATCTGTTTGGTGACCTCTTCCTTGATTTTCAACGCCCAATCCGAACGAATTCTATGCAGTTTCTGCTTGACTGGTCGGGCCTCGGGGTCAAGAGGGATCCGATGCTGTACAATCTTAGGATCGATTCTAGGCATGTCTTCGTAGGACCATGCGAAAACATCTTTGAAATCTTTTAACAAAGCGATTAAATGCTCTCGCGCTCCTCCGAAGACAACGTGGACCCGATCTAGACTAGATGCGGATCCTTCTTAGTACCCACATTAATGGCAATGATTTCATCAGCACACGATTTAGCAAACCTCTCATTCTCTCGATTAATCAAGTTTTTCAACGCCAGGGGAATTTGTTCCCCTTCATTTTTATTAAAATTCTGAAAATCTTAGTCAATACAATAAACCAACGGCACAGAAAAGTACACAAAATCTGCAGAGTTCTCATTCAAAAGGTTCAGATCTTCAGTTATAGACTCAAAAGAAAAGCTGAATGAAGACCTAGACAGGACTTTAGTATCCGGGTTACCACCCCAGAAATACCAAACTCAGACTCAGAAGAACTTGAATTTGACCCCGACCCCACAGACTCAGTGGAATCAGATTCTAGCTCATCATTCGATTCAGAACTGGACAGATAACCTTCCTTTAGCTGCCAGATAAGAGATGGTGTCCCTGATGCATCCAAAATGCGCTGGTTGGGTTCACACCTGGTTCTTCCCCAATCACGGAGACAGTAAGGTTATCCCCAAAGTTCTCTAAGTCGGCCGCAAGATCTGTCAAGAGACAAGTCAGTGCTGCCCTACTCCAAGTTCGCTGCCATCTGAGTCATCTTCCATGCTCTGTTCAACTTTGACGCTTGGTTCAGCCCTTTCCTCATCATCACTGTCCTACAGCTGCAGATCAAAAAAGATCTCGAACATGGGGACACGTTGCTTTAAGGAATTCACCCAACGCTTAAAAAAGCCGCAAAAAAGGAAATCTTGTCCCTCCCAAACAAAGCGGCCATTCAGTGTCCCTTGGATTGGCCTATGGATGAGCTCGTAGTGTTTTCCAGCTTGCTTAGCCTTGGCTTTGCCTTTCATCTCTTCCCTCTTTCTGATCTAGTCGTCTTTGGTAGACACATAGCCCAGTCCAAAGGCATGTGGGTTGTGTGGCACATTTGTGAGTGCTGCAACACCTTTCCGGCCACTTTTTCCAAGTCTCATTCCTGGAACATGCTACATTTTATTCATGAAATAGATAGACTGGGCGCTGACGTACATGCTTTCGTCTGCGGCCAGAATGGTTTGCACTACCAGGGCTTCAGCCAGAGTGAATCCTGAGAGAAATATATCCTCCTCGCTATGGTTGATCTCTAGTACTGGTGTAGTCACCTCTGGTGGCGGATGGATGGATGAATTCCTAAAAATAATTGCAACTCCTCCCCTATAAGAGTACTTCAACATCTGATGGAGAGTGGAAGAGATGGCTTTCATATGATGCAACCAGGGCCTCCCTAACAATAAATTGAAGGTAGCCGGCACATCCAAGACATGGAACTCAACCTCTTGCTTAGCTGGGCCCACATGAACTCTGATTTGCACTGTGCCCATTACCTTTCTACTCGTATTATCATATGCCCGTATTACTTGGGTTGTGGGAACAAAGTCTGCTGGTTTGAGGCCAATTGCATAGGCGGTGCGAGAAGGACAGACATTGATGGTCGAACCGGTATCTACCAGCACCACCAACACCTATTTCTCCTTGCAATCCACAGATATATACAATGGTTTGTTATGGGCCGAGCTTTCCGGCGGCAGTTCTTTGTCAGAGAAGATCAAAGTTGGCCTGGCGCCACCTGGAAAGACCAATCCTACAAGTTGTTCGGGTGTGGTGTCAATGGATAATTTAGCCTTGTCATTGCCAACAACACTACCTATTGGTGTACCCGGGAGGCCATGAGAAGACCCTAGACGGACATGTCAGCTTGGATTTTCTTAAGCTGTTTTAACACTGCCTCTTCTTCTAGTTGTTTCTCTTCCTGTTTCTCGGCCTCTCTGTCTTTTCCAGATGCCTCTGCTTGATCCAGGTGCGGCGGCTTAATATACCGTTCGCTCCTTGTTAGGTGGTCTATTTCTTCAGCATACCACGTGTTGTCTGGAAGGCACTTGCCCTAGTCTTCATCGGTATGGGCCAAACGCAGATCATCATCGTCCCACCATTCACTCTCAGCAGCCGACAAATAGTTGTCTGGCTCTGCTTGTATCACCTTTACATCATAGGCATCCCCCAGAGGGTGTTGGGCCATTACAGTTTCTTGGTTGTCTTCAATCCTTTCTCGTTCAAACTGCCTCTGTGCAACTTCCTATTCAATATCCACAATATTCACGCCACTTGCTGGGCTGGGTTTTCCATGTTCTCCGGTAGCTTTCCTTTCTCATCAACCCTTCCGGCTACTACAACGATCTCTGCTTCTTTTCCCTCTGGTTTCATTCCAGCTTCTTTTTCCTTATTTGACTCATCACTCAGCCATCTACAGTTGTCAGTTGATCCATTCAAGTCAAACCAGCTGATCTGTACATCCCCCTGATCTTGCTCGTTAAAGAACTGCAGGTTGTCCAAATCCTCATCGAGTTCTGCTAGATCATCCAACCCCTGGCTCGGGCCATCTTCCCTGACCACATTGATGTCTACCAAGGCTGGCAGCACTAATTCGGGATTGATTTGACCAGTTGGCACAATGTAGCAACTTGGATCATACACCATATCAAGTAAGTCCTCAGGGCACTTCGACAATGGACTGGTACCTTCCTCCAAGGTAGACTCTCCGTCCACTATAAGTCTCGTCACCACAGGCTTGGGTTGAGGGTTGGACCTGTCCATCATGCACAGATTTGTGCCTTCCAGAATGAACAATGTCAGTTTTGGTAGATGGGAGGGGGTAATATATACGTTGGGGTCATAAGGGGTGGCCAGTGTATGGATCAGGTTGAGATTTTGAGGTGGGGGGACTTGATTATGGGCTAGGAGTAGATTTGTGGTCACGTTTGGTTTTTGAGGTGGAGCGATCACCTTGTTGTCAATGAGATCCTGAATCTCATGACGCAATCGAAAGCACTGGTTGGTGTCATGACCATGCTATTGGTGAAACGCGTAGTATTTTGCGGGGTTATGCTTGGGTGCGAGAGAATCAGGAAATGGACGGGGTTCTAAGGGTTTAAGGTGCCTTTTTTTGACTAGCACCTTCATGGCTTGAGACAGAGTCATGTATAGTTGGTTGAAGGTCCTCTGGGATCGAGTAAGGTTGGGCGGTGTTTATGAGCTTGTGTTGGCAAAAGGGTCAAGAATCTTGGTTGTGGTGACAATGGTTACATCCGACTGCCTCGCAGCTGTACTACCATTGGCAGCATTGGAACTGTGGACAAATAGCCTTTTTGTCGGCTCCTTCTCATCTGTAATAAGCCCCTATTTCATAGCATCCTCAATTTGAACTCCTATCTCATGGAGTTTTGTAAATGTAAACAGAGGTAGGACGATCATCTTTTGCAGCAACTTGTCGTGCAGATTCCGGACAACCATCATGATCTGATCCTTCTTGGAAGGCCTTGTGGTCATCATGGAGGCCTTAGCTCTCCACCTTTTCACAAATTCAGAGAAGCCCTCCTTCAATTCTTGGTGTGTTGTCTCGAGATCACGAGTTGTGACCTTGATTTGAGTATTGTATGAATACTGCGCAATAAAGGCCTTGGCCATCTCCTCCCAATTCTGCTTGATAGAGTCTTTAAACTTGGCATACCATATGGCCTCTATACCTGACATGGTACGGCTAAATAGAGACAGCTTCTGTAGTCTAGTCAGGCCCATCGACCGCAAGATGTCTGAAAACAGCTAAAGGTGAACCATAGGATCTTCGGAACTGCCAAAATGGTTAATGTGCGGCATTTTAAACCGATCTGGCAATGTCACTGTAGAATTGGTATACTCGTCCTCTATGTTTGGGATGGAGTTAACCCCTTGTGCTCTCTTGAATAAATTTTCCAATTTATTGACCTTGAGTACAGTTGGGTCAACTTCAAACTCAAACGGAGCCTCAGTCTGATAAACTGGGGCTTTGGAGGCTTGTGCTGGGATTGGCTCTGCTAGATTGCCCTGGTTTTCTTAGATATTAGCAATATGAGCAGTGGCTCCAGGTGCTGGGATACCAGTGGGAGGTGCATGGGATGCAGAGGCCGCAGCCGGCTATGGTTACTGTTGTTGTAGTCGGGTTATAACCTCGGCCTGATGGGCCACATCTTGCTGTAGGGTTTCAACTGTCTGCTGTAGATGATGTATCAATTCTTCCATACTGACTGGGGAATACTATGTCATTGGAATAGGCGATCGAACTCATACTGGACTAGAAGTAGATGACTGTCCCCCGAACTTGACTGGACGCAGGTGAGTTGAGGGGTGACTACTGTAAAAACTGAACCAGTGAACTCTGCTTGATTCTCCTTTGTCTTGTAACTGGTGGGAGTAAGCTAAACACGAGCTGTCCCTGAACAAGATCCCCAGCTTTACAAAGTCTTCTGACTCGGGTCCAAAGTACTTGGAGGATATCCGAACTTTCTGAAGCTATGGTTTTAAACTACCTAGCAAAAGAAATAAAGCAAAATAGCAGTAATCAGAAACTACACAGTACCTCAGCTAATAATGTTATCAACATAGACATGATCAAAGTTGTAAGACTGTACTCCACACTGAATTCTGCCCCAAAACAGATACCAAATTTCCAACTGCTATGCATATCCCTGTACAGTTTCACTGCAAAGCATATACCAGTTAAGCGATAGCCAAAACACTCCTATGAGGGGGTAGGGTTACCTTGTCCTAGTTTCATCAGGAACTAGGGTTCACTACTTCAAACAAAGCGGTTTCACGTAGGCCTGTATTTCGGCTGAGCATGATGTCCTAGTTTGGAACAGTCTCTATGTCTTTCTACATATAACTAGGCCAAATGGTCAAAAGGGGTACCTCAGCAAGACTACCTAATATACCTCTCACATCTAACACCGAGAAGTGAAATGAGGATCAAATGGTACAGCGGTAGTCCAGATCCAAGGATTGTGTTTCCATCATGGCAGAGCCCACGACCGGTCAGCCTTTTGGCAAGCTTTTAGGCAAGCCTCCAGCAAACCATCCAGGAATAGTAGATGACAAATACAATGACTTAAGCGCATCAATGCAAATGCAATGTAAAGAAACATGTAAGTGTAGATAAAATTTCACATCATGAAGTTCAAGTCAAGTTCTTTAAAGTCCCTACCAGAGTTGCCAGAAACTGTAGCTCGACTTTTTGCACTCCTTTCGAAAGACAATAAGCCCTACAGTATCGGACACCTACTGTTCTAAATCTGATCTCACAAGTGCAATGCGAAATAGATAAACACCAAAGAGTCCAAATCCGGCAAATCTTTTGAAAAATCGATTTTGAATCAAATTGCCGAAAATGGACTGTTTTGCCAGATACAGAGTCGTCACCTAAATATTTTTGAGAAATTTAGGAAACCCATGACTCGTGCCAAAGGCCATGTGTCTATCATCACCAAGATTGTCTCGGCTCAAGAACTTAGGTTATGAATTGAGCACCCCCACTCGCTCGATCAAAGATCGGTCTCTACTAATCATGATGTGAATCTTATTTACATTATATGTTTTTGTTCTGGCTTATTAGGCTAACTTACTATCTGATGCCTACACAAGTATAGACTAATTTGCCAAAAATTGGAACATTTGATTTCATGTTTGTTTTTGAAAAGAGTTTATGAATGTGCCACTTGAAAAAGTGGGCTCAAATGTACATTAATCAAACTATCCCAATTCAAGCAACTAGCCTTCATCCACAGACATTCAAACAGGTTATCACTTAAGCACCTAGCCTCATGGTGAACATGCTTTGATATGGCAACAACAACATTCATGTAATATGCTAAAACAAATAAAAGCTCACCTAGTACTCCAAGCTGAAAAAGATGAAAGAGTTAGGAAAAATGTGTGATTCTAACTATGCAATATGATTAATGCAACGCATGAGATATGCAATTACTATGCTCAGCTACTAACATGGCATATGAATAAATTTTGATAGCATGCGGTCTAAGCATGTATTCAAAGAAGTGTTTAACTAACAATGCAAGTTAGAATGATGCGTTGAGCTCAATGCATGCAAGACAATGGATGCAACGCATGAGAGATGCTAAACAAAACATGATGCCCTAAACTAACCATCATAAGCAGTTAAATAAAAAGGGGAAAGACGTGGGATTGGAAGACATACACATCATTACAATTGTGCCTTGCGCAGGAGGGTTCGAATAAACTAACTAGATAAACTAATTAACTAGCTATTACAACAACAAATAAACTAACTATGCTAGCTAGTTATTACAAAACCAATGAATTAATTAACTATTCTATGGAACTAACTGATTAATTACACTAATTAATTAATTACAAATTAGAATTAACCAATTAATAAATATCATACAACATGAAATAAGTAATTAAACTAACTAATTAGCCCCGAGAAGCGAGGAATGCTCATGCATACACGGATTTCCACCCGAAAAGCCCACTATTCTGCTGCCAGAATGCTTCTATTGCATAGTAGAACATCTTTTCACCTAAGCCTCTGCTCTGTTCTGTTCCAAAAAGTTGCTGCTCAATTTTACAAAAATAGCCGGCAGGCTAGAAGTAGTGGTTGGCCGGCCACAAATGGTAGCCTGCCATCCAGAATTAGTGGCTACCAGCCAAAAAAGTGGCCTGCTGGCCACTGAAACTTGGTTCCCCCTACTGCAACAGAAAGCATATAGAGCACAAAACAAGGTATTGTCAGGGTATGTTTGTATACCTTGCCCCTCCTTATCATCAAACAGCTCAAAGGAGTGGCAAACTCAATTCATAAGTCATCAATCGATGCAATTTCATTTCATGATGGCCTATGCATCAAGGGCTACAATTTCAATAAATGCAACATAAAAGACTCCCAAACCTCCTCCCTATCATGGATTGATCAAGAGAAGTGGTTGACCTTGGAAACTTGAACCATTTCATCACTAACAAGTATAAAATGCTTCAAGTTTCCATGTGTTCAATTAACATCCGATAGAACATCAAATTGCTTATTACCTTGCATCATTTTTAGTCCTAATTTTATTACTCCATTTTAATTACCAACCATTCATTAACCAATTGAGTCCAAAAGTGAGCTTTAAGTCCTCTAATGGAAAGGAGCACCAAACCAAGAGTTGTTTTAGGCATGGGAGAAGTGTTATGCCGTTGATAATGAACCCCCAAAGGGATTAAACCATTAAGCACAAGACCTCAATCTCAAGCTTAAACAAACAAGTAGCTTGAAACAACTTTCAAAGAAAAAGAAAAAAAAAAGCCAAAAAAGAAGGAAGGTTGCAAAGGTGATTAAAGGCGCAAAAATGTATGGAAAACAAGAAATAAACACTATCAACTCAAATAGGTTGGTGGCTAAGGCCTAAACCACCAAGCCTATGAGGACAATTACACTACAAGCATGCTATACAAATCTCAAATGCAACGAACAACCAAAAACAATCCTAAAACAATCTTAAAACATGCTGAAATTAAGACAAATATAGCTAGAACAATAGGCTAAAACATGGAGCAAGTTAAGCTAGTAAGCAAGCACAAGGAGGGGAGGCTACCCCCTCCATTTTTGGGACTTCAAAACATGGTTTTGGCCACTGAAAAGCTTATGAGATTTAGTATTAAAAAGCTCAAAAAAAATGTGACAAAGAGGTGAGAAACACAAGGGCAAAGACCTAAGAAATGAGGTACAAACAAGGGTGATCCACCCCTTCACCCCTAATGGCCTTAAACCACAAGTTTCAACCCAAAAATACAGAGTATAAATAGTCCAAAAATAGTCTAAAAATAGTAGGCAAAATAGCAAATAAAGCAAAGAACCAAGCCAACACTTATATCTCTTGAAGATGAGAACCCTTTCCAAGTGTTAAACCAACACTTACACACCCTCAAAAGCTCAAAGTAAGCCCAAAAGTACCTTAGCTCAAATACCACAAGGTTTGGTTTAGAGTGTATAGGCAAAAGCTTAAGAATTTGCAAGAGAGAGAGAGAGAGAGAGAGATAATATTGCTCCAAAATGTTCAACCCTAAAAAATGGAGGTCTTCTATATATAGAAAAACATGAAAATCCTTCAGAAATATCCATACATACACGTGTAGGCAGATGCAAACATCAATGGAAACAGCTGGCATAGCTGGCAAAAATATCTGCAAAAATATACAAGTGGCTGACAGGCCACTAATGTTGGCCGGTAGGCCACACCAATGGTCGGCAGCCTACATAGGTGGCCGGCAACTCACATTAGGGGACCGGTCGGTCCCAGGGTTTTCAGGCTTGCAAAATAGTAGTTTTGGTCCAAAACAAGACAAAAGGTGTATAGGGTTTGAAGGCTCAAAGCTGTGGCATTCTGTTGAGGACTTCGAACACTTGACAAGCGTATATAAATTCATCATTGGGTGTGCAAGCGGTGGCATCCAAGTCGTAAGGGCGGTAAAAAATGGAGTGTCTACAGTACCCCTTGGAGCCCTCCTCAAGATGCAAACCCAAGGCTTTTAAACCCTCAACAAGTTTGCCTACCAAAGCAATATGGGACAAACCTTAACTCCATCCTTTATGGAAACTTCACCAAAACACCATCTTCATGGAGCTCATTTTGGCATCAATGTTTCATTCACCCGATAATGGTTTTGAGCAACCAAATATACGACATGAATCATTACGTGGCAAAGAACGCATTGCCACATGGACTCGCGAATTTTGGCGCATGGATCCCACCTAAAAATTATACCAAAGTTTTAAAAAAAATCTATTTTTTTTCCAAACCATTTCTTATAGTGTAAACTCTCAAAGTCTGTCCTTCGCGGACTTCGAAATAAACTACCTAATGTTAGTTTAACTAGAGTAAAATGAGGGGCAAATCTCAAGTGTGTGCATTGACTCTACAAGGCACATACCATTTAAGTGAAAAAGTATAAGTTGTCAAGATTCAACCCTACACCCAAACTCTATATACAGCACTACCGTTCTAAGACCATTGTACCAAACCTCTTGAGTTAAGAAACAAGTTTAAACAAAGTTTTTATTTTTAAGTTTAAACAAACTTAAAGGGACTTGTGTGCCTTTATCAACTTTGAAGGCATTTGTGTGCTTTTATTGACTTTTTTCGCCATCGTCATAGTGGAGCAGTTCAAGAAAGGGTAAACTATCAATAGGTCCTAATAGTTTGACTTAATTCTCATCAAGTCCTATTAAAAATAAGTCTTGGTAAAATTGTAGCTAAAAATAATTTTTTTATGACAATTTTTTATATATGTCGCTAAAAATTGATAATTAGTGACTTTTTTTGTCATAATTTTTATAAATTGTCGCTAAAACTTATAATTAGTGACCTTTTTTTATAACAAATTTTTTCCATAAGATCTATGTAACGCCCCGAAATATTTCAACATGAACTACCCATACTAATGAACATTTACTAATCAATGACAATAATCCTTCCAACATCACATGTATAATAAATGGATTAAATACAAAAGTTCCACTTGCGATATACATTCAACGAATTAAAAGAACACATACATCTTCCAAGGTAATAGCCCGGTTATACAAAATGGTCTCTCGGACCCATATACATTAACTCTTGGCTTACAAAAAGATCACAACAAATGGAAGAGCAAGACTACTCTTCACCAAAACATATCCATGCCCTTAGCTTGGCGGGACCACCACATCTTAACCTGCACCAAATCTCATAGAGGTGAGCATAAAGCCCAGTAGAGAATTTCTTAACAAAGTATATACATTTATGTAATATACCCAATATTAAATGCAAATGCAATGCCCTGCAATGCCATTTCAAATAATCACATGTCATGCTTTTCTTGAAGATCATCGTGCTTCATTAACAAAGTTTCAATCTCATCAATTTCCAAACATCCAGTTTTAAACATAAGGGATGGTAAATACGACACTGGTAATCCCTAGGCTGGTGTCTGCAAGTAGACTTTGAGAGTACTATCAAACTGTCATTTTTACCGGTATTAACTAGAAGGCTCGACACCTATCCGCGCGGTTTTCTGGTCTTTCATCATGGACACTCAGGCTAACTTATCAAATTATCTACACCCCCTAGCCGGACTTACCACCGTATTTACCCCATAAAACAACTCGTAGTTCTCATTACAACATCATTTTGTTTCATGAATTAAATATCTTCAATCGAAATTTACAATGCAAAAGTAATAATTGAATGAATATGCAATGTCATGATCTTTCCACATTTTCAACCACAATGATTCATTCTCAATGAAGTTTCAAGTTTCTTTTCAAAAACAATTTCATGATATGCATAACTTAAGTAATGCCAATACAATACTTACCCACATAACTACATGTCTCTCTACATGGTCCACAACTACTGCTAACCTTCCATAGAAGTTCAAAGTTAACATTTTTCCCCTTTCCATGCCATTCCATCAATAGCCAAGCAATCATTATCAAATACCATGTACAACAATAAAACCACATTTCATACTCTTTCAACACTTTAACCATTTCTAACCACAACAATGTAGAAACATCACCTCTATTTTTCCAAAGTCTTTCATATGTTAAGAATTCCTTAATCAATGTAAATATGTATATATATAATATATATATATATATATATATTTATGTATTCATTTGCATACCATCTCACCTTTCTCATTCTCTTCATATAACATGGTTCACAACAAGGCCTCCATAAATATGTATATACATGTATGTATATATATCTATATATGTATCAATATGAACCTCCACCTTCTTTCATTGAAGAAAACCCCCAAACTTCTAGGTTTTCACAAAAAAAGCTAACATCACCCACCTTTTTGTAAAACCCCATTTTACTCCTTATTCTTAACCCAAGTTTGTTCAAAAGTCGAGAACTCATGTATATAAGAAAACAAGATAGAGTTTATTCCACTAAATCATCAATTTCTTGAGCCACGAAAACCCATTTTCGAAATAATAGTGAAAGCTCACAAAATCAACACAAAATTTACATAAACATATATATAACTCAAAGGAAAACCCTACCTCAAGCTTGATGAAGAGAGAGAAGATGAAACCCTAGCTTTGATGAAAGATTCTTCAACTTTCCACAACACCAAGAGGAAGATTTAGAGAGAGAGATGATGATCTAGACCCAAGCTTTGCAAGAATCAAAGTGTTTTGGGTGTTTGATGATGTTTTCTAGAGAGAAGGAGGAGAGAAATAGGGTTTAGAGTGAGAGAGATATATATTAAAATGAGATACAAACAGCCCAAAAGAGGGGAAAAAACAGAGCCACGGATCTGCCTAGACTGCCGCACGTGCGGCATCCATCCCAGCACGTGCAGAGCGCCCTTCCCGCACGTGCGGCCCTCACCCTCGCACGTGCGGTGGTCCTGCCGCACCTCAGCCCGCACCTGCCTTTTAGGCAGTGTGCAACTCCCCCAAACTCCCCTTTTCCCGCACGTGCGGCTTGGCCTCCCGCACGTGCAGCCTTGGCCCAGCAACCCAAAAAAATCCCGCTTCGCTTCCGGGCACTCTGGACCTGACCCCGCACTCTCCGGAACAAGTGAAATTCAACACTGGACAAAACAAGAGCAAGAACTTTATTTAGAAAATTATTTCCGGACGTTTGAAGCCCAACGAAAAAGAAAGAAAATATAAGAAAGGTGGAGCGAAGGAAGAAAGAAGAGGAGAAAAGAAAGACCCGGTCGTCACAACCTATTAGACAATAAGCCCATTTATTAGAACCTACACGTAAGTACTGCTTCAAGAAACAAAGTTACAAGATATACATTCCGTTTCGTTTGGTTTTTGAGAATCAATTTAAAATATAATTTTTTATAAAAATTATAAAGTTTGAAAATATTTTTGAAAAATACTATAACTCTCAATTTTTTACCAAATAACTGACTAAATGTCTTATATAGGCATGGGATTCATATTTTTGTAAGCCCCACACATATGTGAGACATTTGGTCATTCATTTAATAATTTTTTTTATATCTCTAGCATTATCCAATATATTTGGTTATATGTTTCGAAAATAATTTTAAGATAATTTTTTAAAAAAATCGTAATTAAATAAATGGGTGTTTGAGAAAAATTAATTGATTGATGTGTAGAATGTGATAAAAAAAAGAAAAAAAAGAGTAGAGAGAGAAAAATTAATTAATTGATATGTAAATTATGAGAGGAGAAGAGAGGAAAGAAAAAACAATTTTGAAGTCAACTTTAACAATAATTTTTCAAAAATTATAAACCAACTTTTTAAAATTTTTCGTTTCAAAAATTAATTTGAAAAGGTAACCAAACACAAATATTTTTTCTTCATAGCAAGACTGAGGTAGTTCATCCAAGAAACAAAGTCTAAACAAAGTTGAAAAGACTTGTGTGCGTTTATTCACTTCAACGGAAGGGTCTTTTCTTTTGTTTATTTATTCATTGTTCAAAAACAAAAAGCCTAGCCATTAAAATTCTAGATAGGGTCGCGTTATGATCACGTGTCTGTCCATATGAAATTTGAAATTTGGTACGCATATTTTGGATTGATTTTGGTAATTAAAATTTATTGACTAAAATATTTATACAAAAATTAAGATTATCGAATATTGATAAGTATATATTTAATCATATTATATTATTAAAATTATATTTGTCATACATATTTTAATACAAAAGTAATTTAAAGATATATGTTCATTTTTATTTTTATATAAATATTATATTTAATAAATTTTAAAAAGTAAATGATTCTAACGACAAAGTTCAATCCCCACTAAACCTAACCCATGATAACATATTTATTTTGATTGAAAACCATGTATACCTAATTGAGCTCAGCAACGATGAGCTCAGCAACGAATTTTAGTCAAGGTTACAATATTAATATATAAAAAAAAAAAAAACAAATCAAACCATGCAAGAGACATTTCCCTTTCATACCTACTATATAAAATAATCAAATTATATAGCTAATCAATTTTAGGGATAATTAAAAATAAATAAGTTCATCTTTATAAAAAATAAATTTTTAATTTTAATTTTATAAATTTAAATCTTAATTTTTTTGATTTGTATCAATATAAACCATTTAGTTATTTTCATTAAATAAAATTGATGAAAAAATAGTATTTTAGCCATTAAACTCAATATAATTATACATAAAATATCTAACTGCTATTTTTTATTGAGTTTAATGACTAAAATACTCTTTTTTATTAAAATTTGGTAGGAATATTTTGGACTGATTTTGATAATTCAAATCGTTCATTTTTTAAAATTTGTTGAGTAAAATATTCATATAAAAAATCAAGATTACCAGACATCGGTAATCATATATTTAAATCACGTTTATATTATAAAAAATTTATAAATATTCTTGAAATTATATTTATCATACATATTTTTAACACAAATGTAATTTAAACATATAACTATCAATATCCGTTCATCTTTATTTTTATTATAAATATTATATTCAACCAATTTTAAAAAATGAACCTAATGGAGTTCAATATCAAAATGGGCTCACTAATCACGTTGAAACCAGGGAAAGATGTTTATTTTGATTGAAAACCAGTGCATACGTTATTGAGCTAAGCAATTAATTTTAGTCAAGGTTGTAATATTAAAAAAAAAAAAAAACAGAAATCAAATCATGCGAGAGACATTTCCCTTTCATACCTACTATATAAAATAATCAAATTAGTGGTAATTACAACAAAAAAAATAAAATAAAAAAAAAAAATCTAGAGTTTAGCCTTTTTAACAAAGTTAATCTTAATTTTTAATTTATCAATTTAAATCTTAATTTTGAATTTGTTTCGATATAAACCATTTAACTATTTTCGTTATGTAAAATTGATAAAAAAATAAATAAATAAATAATATTTTAGCCATTAAACTCAATGTAAATGTATATAAAATGTCTAAATACCATTTTTTATTGAGTTTAATGACTAAAGTACTCTTTTTTATTGAAACTTGGTATGCATATTTTGGACTGATTTTGATAATTCAAATCGTTCATTTTTTACAATTCATTGTATAAAATATTTATATAAAAAATAAAGATTATCAAACATTGGTAATTATATATTTAAATCGCGTTTATATTATAAAAAATTTATAGATATTTTTAAAATTATATTTGTCGTACATATTTTTAACACAAATATAATTCAAACATATAACTATCTGTTTATCTTTATTTTTATTATAAATATTATACTCAATAAATTTTAAAAAATAAACGATTCAAATTACATAGTTTAATCTCAAAACGAGCCCACTAAACCTAACTGCTCTCTCAGGTTGAAACCCATGATAACATATTTATTTTGATTGAAAACCGATGTATACGTTATTGAGCTTAGCAATTAATTTTAGTCAAGGTTGCAATATTAAAAAAAAAAAAAAGAAACAACAACAACAACAACAAATCAAATCATATGAGAGACATTTAAATAAATAAATAAATAATAATAATGAAAATATTAAAAATATGTGAAAGAAAAATGTGTAACTTAATAATGTAAGTGTAATGAAAAATGTGTAACCCTATTCGGTTTAATTTTGGCTAGTGAGATTTAGATTTATAGGTGAGATGTGATTTTAATTTTTTAAATAGTGCAGGCCCATACTAGCCCGTTGATTAGTCAAAGCCTAGAAAACCCGTTAAAATATGCAATTTGAGCACTATAGTTGCAGGATAGATAAACATGCATGACTATTTATAGCAGTTTAGCCGTATACATATGGCTGCGTTTGGGAAGTAGTTTGGGCTATTTTAGCCCACTAAAGACAAAACAGGTTATTTTAGTCCCAAAAAAACAAAACATCACATCCAACCCATAATCATTACACTCTTCTCTCACAAAAAAACTCAAAAAAGCCAAAAAGCCAAAAAGCTCTTCCCAAACCAAGCTTTTAAGCCCAGGCTAAAATAGCCAAAAAAACCAAAAAGCCAAAAAGCCAACCCACTTCCCAAACCCACCCTATATTGGATTTCCTATCTTAACTCGAATATATATTTAAACTAACCTAATAACTGTATTTGACCCACATATATTGTCGACTAATCTAAACAATTATGAGGTGAACAAAGTTAATATGTGTTTGGGAAAAAGAAGTTGAATAGATAGTTGAGACAGTGGCGGAGGCATAGAGGGTCCAAAGGGGTCACGTGCCCCTCTTGGGTTTTGGAATATATATATTTTTTTTTTGCAAACATAAAGAACATATTTTAAATAAAAAAATTATAAAATATTATTTAGAGTGAAATACCAATGACATTTTTTAAATTATGAGAATAATAATGATTTTTTTTATTGAAAATAAAGATATTACTCTATTTAGGGTCTCTAACATTACTCTATTATCTATGAAAATTTCAATACAATGGTGATGTCTATCATTATTGACATACAAACATAATTAATCTCAATGAAGATATGGAATTTATTAAATTGTTAATTACATTTGACATGTGGGGTTCATCCTCTATGTGTTTCATTACTATTGGCTGGTGATATCATATGTTAATGATGATGTGGTATTACTATTATATTGAATTTTTACTGAAATTTTGTATAAAAAATTACTTTATCATTATATAATTTATTTTAAAACTTATATCCATGACTTTTTTTTTTTATATATATTGTCCATGATATACTAGTTACAAATAATATATATATATATATATATATATGTATTTCTTAAAGTCAATCATAAAAACTTATATGAAATATTTTTGTAAAAATTTTCAATGTCATAATTAATAAGTGTCCTTTCTAATTTAATTTTTTGGCTCCATGATTGATGGAGAGGAAATATGTGATTGATTAATATGACGTTTTGCTATTAAGGTTGAATTTTTTTAACTTTTTGGCAATGACCCCTTAATAACACAATAAACTAACACAATAAACTGAGAGCACAAAAAATAAAATAAAATAAATAGTCCCCAGTCTTTGGCTCTATAAATACATATATTTGGATCTCCTTTGGTATATGTAAGTCGATCATCAGCTTCATTTCTCATCATAATAATATTCTATTTTTGACACCAAATGGAGCAAACAAATACTAGAAGTTTTCTCAGCTGTCTATGTTTCATTTTCTTTTTCATCAACTCTCTTGAATTGATTACCACTGCCAAGGGCAACCCCAGTTTCGTTCTCACCAACGAGACAGACCATCAGGCACTACTTGCAATCAAGGATTTGATAATAGGAGATCCACTGGGTGCCTTAAGCTCATGGAATCATTCAATTCACTTTTGCAATTGGCAAGGAGTCTCATGCGGTCCTCAACGTCAACGTGTGACAGGCCTAAACATATCATCTCTCGCATTGGTGGGTTCTGTGTCTCCTCACATTGGGAACCTCACCTTCCTTAGGAGGATTGATCTCGGTAACAATAGTTTTCATGGCGAAATCCCACTGGAAATTGGCAAGTTGTTTCGTTTGCAGTATCTTCTGCTTTTGAATAACTCTTTCCAAGGTGAATTTCCTACCAATTTGGCTCATTGTTCGAACTTGAGAGTTATCCATATGGGTGGTAACAATCTAGGAGGTAAAATTCCTACAGAGCTGGGTTCCTTGTCCAATCTCTCCTACTTGATTCTTGCAGCCAATCATCTCTCTGGAGCTATCCCACTTTCAATTGGGAACCTTTCCAATCTACAGAAGCTTTCTCTACCGTACAATAATCTAGAGGGAAGCATTCCCACCCAACTTGGGCAGCTTTCGAAGTTGGAGTATCTTCAGCTATCAGTGAACAATTTGTCTGGTATGGTTCCTACTTCTCTTTACAATATCTCATCAATCTATTTCTTCTCTATCAATGACAACCAATTGCATGGAATTCTACCACCAGATTTAGGCTTGACCCTTCCAAATTTACTAGGATTTTATGTTGACTCCAATCAATTCTATGGCCAAATTCCATCCTCAATAGAGAATGCTACAAAACTTGTGCAAATTGATTTTGGCAGCAATTTTTTTACTGGGTCCATGCCTAAAAGTTTGGGAAGACTTGATGCTTTAGAAATTTTTGCTGCTAATAACAATTCATTTGGAACAAACCAAGTTAATGAATTAACGAGCTTCCTCACTTCTTTATCCAATTGTTCCAATCTCCGAATTTTGGTTTTGGCTTCAAATCAATTGAAGGGTTTCTTGCCTCATTCTATTGCAAATCTCTCCACCAAGATCACTTGGTTCATTCTACAAGACAACTATATATCTGGAAACATACCTCTTGGTATTGGAAACCTTGTACATTTGCAATACCTCTTTCTAGATGATAACATGCTTACAGGTAGTATTCCAAATTCCATTGGAAAACTCTCCATGTTGGAAATCCTCATGGTTGACAAAAATAACATCTCTGGAGAGATTCCATCGTCTATTAGAAACCTGAGCAGGCTTGGTACACTTGACCTATCAACAAACATGATTGAGGGAAGCATTCCTATTTCTTTAGGCAATTGTACCAATCTACAACAAATTCATCTTGATTACAATCATCTCATAGGGGCAATACCTTATCAAATCTTTGGTCTGTCTTCCCTTATTATTCTGTCCTTAGGCCAAAATTACATAACAGGACTACTATCACAAGAAGTGGGTAACTTGAAAAATCTGGGTGGACTATATGTATCAAAAAATAAACTATTCGGAGAAATCCCCGCCACTCTCGGCAATTGTGAAGTTTTAGAATTTCTCTACATCGATGGTAACCTTTTTGAAGGTACAATTCCAACATCCTTGGAACAATTGAAAGGCATTCGGGTCTTAGATGTTTCTCAGAATAACTTATCTGGACAAATTCCAAGGTTTCTAGGCGAGTTTCGTTTCTTTCTTTCTTTCTTAATCTTTCCTACAATATATTTTGATGGTGAAGTTCCGAATGAAGGAGTTTTCACTAACATTAGTGCCTTCTCGATTGTTGGAAATGGTAAGCTTTGTGGAGGAATTGAAGTATTGCAATTGCCTGCATGCTCGATGGAAATCTTAGATGAAAGGAAAAGACTTTTCAACCGTAGAGTAATAGTTCTAATAGTTACTCCCACTATTGTTCTATATTATCATTGTGCATTTTAGCCATTATTTATCGAAACAAAAGGTCAAAACAGCAAGTCAAATTAGCCTCGCCTTTACAAAACCAATATTTACTACTATCTTTTGGAGAACTTTTTCAAGCAACAAATGGGTTCTCTCCATCCAACTTAATTGGTGAGGGAGGCTATGGTTCTGTTTATAAAGGGATTCTTAACTCCGATGAACAAATTGTTGCTGTGAAGGTGCTCAAACTACATGAACGTGGAGCAAACAAGAGTTTTGTTACAGAATGTGAAGCATTGAAGAATATTCGCCATCGAAATCTTGTCAAGATAATTACAGCTTGCTCAAGCATTGATTTTAAAGGCAACGACTTCAAGGCTTTGGTCTTCGAGTTCATGGAAAATGGTAGCTTAGAAAATTGGTTACACCCAAGTCTTTTAGTGCAACATGAATCTAAGAACTTGAACTTCATTCAAAGGCTAAACATTGCTATTGATGTGGCATGTGCATTGGATTATCTTCACCACCATTGTGAAATGGCTTTTATTCATTGTGATTTAAAGCCAAGTAATATTCTTCTTGATGGTGACTTGTGTGCCCATGTTAGTGATTTTGGCTTGGCAAAGATTTTTTCAGCAACCAATGGAATTTCTATTCATCAGCAATCAAGTTCAATTGGGATTGAGGAAACAATTGGCTATGTTGCCCCAGGTAATTGTTTATTGCTTACGTTGAAATTGATCAAGAAATATTATTTAGTTACGCTATATTATTATCTTGAGGTGAACTAAAATCCAATTAGGAGATTGTATAGAAATTAAGCCATGTTTTAGAGATGGATTTCCTTGACTTTGCCATATTGTTTGTATAGCTACCACAACAAATTAAATCAACCATTGTCCTACCCCTATGGTATTTGAACATAGATTTTAACCCTTGAGATAATTTTATCTTTTGAAATGTTGAACTTTTTCTTTCAGCAAGTTCAACAATCATACCAAAATTAAAAATTTTGGCTTTTTTTTTTTTTTTTTTTCACTATTTCATATTGCAGAGTATGGGATGGGTGAGGAGGCATCAATGCGAGGTGACATGTACAGTTATGGAGTGTTACTACTAGAAATGTTTACAAGAAAAAGACCAACTAGTAACATGTTTACAGGTAATGTAAACCTCCATAGCTATGTAAAAATGTGTCTTCCGGAGAAAGTAATGCAGATCGTTGATCCCCAAATCATATTGGAAATGGAAGAGGAGTCAAGTAAGAGCATGCAAAGTAGTACAATCAACATTTCTAAACTAGAGACTTGCCTAGTACTAGTCCTTCAGATTGGAGTTTCATGTTCTGCTCAAATGCCGAGTGAGAGAATGAGTGTAAAAGATGTTCTAAAGGAACTACACAAGATTAGAAGACAAAGGCATTAAGATTGAAGAAGAAATGATTCTTAACTAAAGCCGTATCTGTAGGTTATTTTGATGTTCTAGAATTTTCTTTCCCTCACTTTTCTTCTCCTCCCCCCCCCTTCTCTGTCTCTCTCCTCTCTTTTCTTTTCTGAATCTGTAATTGTTGAGCTAGAAAAGGCATGAAAGTGGTTGCACTTGTGGATTGTCATCAAATATTTATAACTAATTCAGGTTTCTATATTTATATATATAAGAACCGCTTAGTTGTTTAAGATTCATTTTTTCTTTCCGATTTTGCCCTTTTATTTTGAATAATTTACTAATGGTGGCTTATATGTTGAGTGAAGGTTTTTTCGTAATTACGCAAACATTCTTGGTCAATTATAAAACAAGTTTTTTTTCGTAATTACGCAAATATTCTTGATCAATTATGAAATATAAATCTTTTATTTTTTAACAAATTACAAATACACCCATAATGTTTGTTTAAAATATGAATCGGTCATATAATACTAGAAATTACAATTCTCGTTTGTTATAAACTTTAATTTAACACAATACTCAGGGGAAAAAAATTTATTCTCCAATGCAATAATAAATTATCAAAATTGTTTATTAAAAAATATTTCTCATATAATTGAAAACCGTTAATTTACTTAATAATTTATTTATTAACAAAATGGTTAACTGAAAAATATTTTTCATATCATTAAAAATTATTAATTTACTTAATGATTTACTTATTGATAAAATTGGTCATTTGCTATGCGAATATGATTTATGTATTGATAAAACTGGTCATTTGTTATGCGAGTATGATTTATGTATTAATAAAATTAGTCATTTGTATATACATATATATATTTTGTTCTACTTCTTTATTAGTTCAGTGAATTATCTTAGTATTTTTTTAGATGTGAGAATTATCTTAGTATTTGTTTTACATTTATCTGTTGAGAAAAGTTACACACCATAATATTTTTTATTTATTTATAAATTCAGAAGGAATACATCATTAGGTGTATAACAAATCAAAAAATGATACATATCATACCATATAATTCTATCATATATTTAATGATTTATTCTATTCAATTTTATATAACAATATTTCTAATTTTTAAAAAATTATCAAAATATAAAACTTAAATATATTATAATTATAGTCGGTGCCTTGCACTTGCCTTTTTAAACTAGTGTTATATATATATGCCTTTTATGTTTTGGTTTATGCTCTCAATCATCAAAAACTCAACAAAATCCACAAATTATACAGGCACAAATTAACACGAATATGTATGCATATGTAGATTAGAGGCACAAAACTGCCAGTGAATTGAAGGAAAATCAAATTGATAGAAAAATAAATAAAAAAAACAAATTTGAAGAAGCAGAGTCTATCTCAGATTGTTCATCGGATACCTTCAAAGACTCCATTGCCTTCTCCATTTTTGGATTTCTTGAAAGATTCTAAGGTTTGCAGCGGCAGCGAAGAAGAAGAAGAAGAAGAAGCAGTGAGGACGACGACTGAGAAATGGGAGACGAGGTGGCGGAGGGTGGTGGCCTAAGGGCTTTACTGGTGGTGGGGTTGGGTCTTCTATTTACTTCTGCGTTTTATATTTTATTTCTTGGGGGGTTAAATTACAAATAGAAAATATGAATTACATTCCGCTGTTTTAAATTTTTAATAGTATAATAAATGATTTATTTTATTAATAAATTATTAAATTAATTAATATTTTAATAATATCATAAACATATTTTAATTAATAATTTTCATAATTTTATTAGGGTAAATTATGCAAATAGTCCTTGTAGTTTACACGATATGTCAATTTGGTCAATATAGTTTCAATTTGCTCGATTTTGCCTCTTAATTTAACGGATTGTGTCATTTTAGTCCAATAACGGTTGCTAAGTTAATTTAACGGAATGTCAAACAATGTGTCAATTTGGTCCCTGTACTTTACACTATATATCAATTTGGTCTTTGTAGTCTCAATTTTCTCGATTTTGATAGAGACTAAATTGACACATTGTGGAAAATACAGGGATCAAATTGACACATTGTTTGATTTTTCGTTAAATTAACTTAACAATCATTATTTATTGGACTAAAATGACACAATCTGTTAAATTAAAGGGCAAAATCGAGCAAATTGAAATTACAAGGATCAAATTGACATATCGTGTATACTACAGGGACTATTTGCATAATTTTCCCATTTTATTTTAAAAAAATAGTTAAGTATTTTTTTTCTATTAATTTTGTTAAATAAAAATTCTTACAATAAAATATTTATAATTTTTAAAATTGTAAATTTAAAAAAAAAAATTATTAAACAATGTATCTGTAATTTACTCTTATTTTTTTAGCACTAGGTAGAAACTGTTGGAAATGGTTATAAATTCTGGGTAAAACCAGAATTTTATCCCAAGTTTGGTCTATTTTTTAGGTGGGCCCCGTGCGTCGATTTTCACGGGTCAAAGTGGTAACGCGTTCTATGTGCGCGTTGTGATTCACGTGGTATATTTGGTTGCTCAAAACCATTACCGAGTGAATGGGAAATTGAAGCCAAAGTGTGCTCCATGGAAATGGAGTTTTGGTGAAAACCCTTAAAGATTTGAATAAGGCTTGTCCCCATTGATTTGGTAAGAAGTTTTGAATGGGTTTATAAGGCATGAGTTTGGTACTTGGGGTGTGCCCCAAGGGGTACCCAAGTGTTTTAGAGGGAGAGGTTATGGGCAAAATGGGCTAGACCCATTGGACTCAAAAATCACCACGCGCGCACCGCCGCCGCCCTCCGGCCGGCTCGGCTGGGCTTGGGCGCGTGGTGTGTGGTTGGGTTGGGCTTGTCCGGCCAAAATTCAAATTAAACTGGTTTGCTTTTTCTGTACATCCAAACAGGGCCCTTCCCGTATAAAACCGGAAATAATCTGATTTGGATTTACTGTACACCCAAACAAGGCTGTTATCTGTTTGAATTGAAACCCAACAGATTCAAATCTGTTTGAATTCAAAACCAACAGGTATCATACCTGTTCAATTCAAAACCTAGAGCCACCATTCCATCTATAAATAGGACAGCCCTCATTTGGATTTTGAGAACTCTAATTTTTCGTCCTTTATAATTCTGAAAACATTCTCTTCATGTTGCTGCATTATTTTCTTGTCAGAGAGAGTATAACACTTAGTGTGTTCGTTAGGCAAACAATTTGTAATGCTGCTATTGTTTGTAGTAGATCATTTTATCCTGAGAGATAGACGTCCAAATTCTGAAAGCACCGTGGAGAGGACGAATCTGTCTTAAGGACACAGTGTCAAACACTGGACTTGATCAGATATTTTTACAAGAAATTAATCAAGTAAGTTGTTTAATTTATTATTCTGTTTTTATTTGTTTATTAAATCAGATTTTAATTTTGTTTTTGTAACAAAATAAAATCTGTTTTTATTTATTTAGTTCTAGTTTGATTTTTGTAATCAAACAATTCCTCTCATTTCCTTTATTTCTTTATTCTAGTTGTTGTTTAGTACACAATAAAATTTAATTTATTTAATACAGTGAAAATTGTCCAACAGAAACTGGACTCAAGAAATTACTGTTGTTCATGTATTGATGTGATATCACTATATATTGATTTTTTACTCAGATAGGATGTTGACTTAATTTTGTTTTATTATTATTATTATTATTATTATTATTATTATTATTTAAATTACAGTTTGATGGAATGTAGGGAAATCAATGGCGAACCCAGTGTTCTCAAAAAACCCTTCCCTTAGGGCATGTTTTGGTGTAATTTTTAAAAATTGATAATTAAAAAATAACTAAATTTTTTCTATACTTCTCAATAGTTATTTTTTTTAAAAATTTATTTAAATTATTTCTTGTGATATTGTCATCAAATAATTATAACTAATTAAGTTTTGAGAGAATTACTTAACAGTTAGACAGAGAAAAAAAAAATACACAAATATGGAGGGGTGCAAGTGAGATTTGTAGTCCTATAACTTTTCACTTACACCCCACCACCAATTCACTTACATTCCCATATTTTATTTTTTTTTTTTTTTTATTTTTATTTTTTTCCGTCACTGTCAAGTAATTCCCCCTTAAGTTATATACCATTCTCTATCTAGTTTTGTTATGGTTATGTGTTTTGGTTTATGCTCTCGAGTAGTTCTATTGTACATAAGAGAGCTTGCCTCAAAGCAAAAACTGATCTCACAAGAGCTAAAAGAGAGAGAGAAAAAAAAATTAGCTCATAAATTATCATACATCAAATACTAACAAATATCACTCATAGAAATTATTAAAGAGTGGAGAAAATGTTTCATTCGTGTTGATTTTACTCTGAGAATAAATGATTTTCATACAATTGTTGAGTTTGTGGTGTCATGGTAATAGTAACATACTGTATTAGTTAGAAACAAAACTAAAACTAATGTATATAGCTAATGGAAAAAATGAATAATCTTATCATGAGGAACACAAGATTTACTAGTAGAAAGAGTTGAAAAAATATGACACAGATGATGCTGCCGGAAATGCATAATAAGAGTAGGATAAGAGTAGGATACTGATCTTAGGGACCATTGATTCAAAGATGAATACTGAAAGTAAGATCATTCTCCATACTTATTGATTAATAAAAAAATATTGAGAATAAAATCTCAACATATCATTGATTGAATGAACACCCAAACTTAGAAGAACTCTGTTTGATTTGGAGTTTTCAAATACATTTTTTGATCTTTCAATTTGTATTTTGTATTTTTAGTGATTTTTTTTAAAAAAAATTTATTAAATTTTTTGTTTTACTTTTTAGGTCAACTCATTCTTGATATACTTAAAAAATATATAATTCGTACAAAATTTTAAAAAATTCATTGAATACAACAAAATATGAACATGTATTGAATTTTTAATTTTTGATATATAGTTTTTGTATTTGGTGAATCTTTTGAAGTTTTTTTTCACAAATTTTATACTTTTTAAGTGTACCTACATTAAATATATCTAAAAAATAAAAATAATAATAAGTAAAATATTTTAAAAAATCATTAAAAAAATATGAAAAATAAAAAAATTCAATTCTCAAAAAAAAATTGTGTAAACCAACAGTAATTATCAAATACTTATGGGAAAAAGATTTTCCCCCCAATCCTCTCGCCCCGAATGCCCCGAGAGAGAGAGAGAAGAGAGGAGAGGGGGAGAGGGAGAAAGAGAGAGAGAGAGAAGATCGGGGAAGAGGAGGAAGAGAAGAGAGGGGCCGGCGTCGCCTCGCAGCAACTCGAAGCTCGTCGTCCGGCGTCGCCTCGCAACAGCGTTGCCTCGCCTCCGCCCCGCCTCCGGCAGCTCCTCCTCCGCCTCCGCCTCCGCCTCCAGCCCTAGTTTGTTGGCCCCCTCTCCTTCTCTTCTTCTTCTCTTCTTCTTTTTCTCTTCTCTTCTTCCTCCTCCTTCTGTTTCTCTTCTTCTGAAATGGAAAAAAAAAAAAAAATACGAAACAACGTCGTTTCGTCGATTAGGAACATTTGAAGAAAGAAGATTCGAGGTCCCAATCAAAACTCATACTTATGTTGTCAAATACTGATGGTGTTCGTTGGATTTAAGTTGATTGGACAATCTTGCTCTCTGTTAGTGATTGTGTCGGATGTGGCCAACTTACCCTAATCCTCAACTGTAAGTCTACATAGATCGACTGAATGCTATTATGTCAGTCCAAATCAAATCATGCTTTTCCTAGATACGTCCTGATCTAGTCGGCCCTCTTATCTAAATTGGGCCATATCTGGCTTTGTGCTTATATCTTGTTTTGGATGGACTCGGATTTCCTTCAGTGAAGTTATTAAAGTATTAATTAAAATATATTTATAATATCATTAAAATTATTAATTAACTTAATAATTTATTAATAAAATTGATTATTTGTTATGCGATTAAAAATTTAAAAGGCCGAGATATAATTTTCAAAATCGTAAAAATTTATTATTTATTTTTAAATAAATTTCAAAAAATATATTTATAATTTACCCAACTTCAAAAGTGCGTAATAATTTTCCATGAATTGATGATGAATCCCACATAGTTTCCACCAATTACACATACCACACTGCTGAACAATGGCACTAAATTTATGTGGATTTAAATTTTTTTTAAAAAAAGGCCTAATCACATAGAGGTAACCTTTGGAATTAGATCCTAAGGAGCCTACGCTCCAAAGGTTACCACTAGGTGGTTGCTACACAGCAGAGCCCTCAACTATATAGCGGTAAGAAATGGACTTGCACATAGGCGAAGATTCGAACCCACACTCTTGACACTAGATACGGTTCGCCCAGGCCTTATGTGGATTTAGATAGTGGGGTATCATAGTAGTGGCAAAATTTGTTGATTTTAGATCATATATTAATCTGTCAAGTGTGATTTTAAATAATGAGGAGACTAACTCGTTTGGTGCTGTTAAAAAACTAGTGGAGGGAAAGAGATTTGCGTTGTATTTACTTCATGAATTTAGGTAAAAATTTAAAAAGTGAAAATGAAATATGTGTGAATTGTAATTATATTTTATTCATATTTTATTTATATTTTTTTCCCCAAATCGTTGGCTATGTTTGGCATAAATAGTTTGGGCTAAATAGTCACAAATGATAAAATAGGCTAAAAATTCAATAAGACAAAATATCACATCAAAACCATAATCATTTTATTTCTTTTCTTGCAAAAATCAAAAAAGCCAAAAAGTCCATCCCAAACGATGGTTTTTAGCCCCAGGCTAAAATAGCTAAAAAAAATTAAAAAATCAACCCACATCCCAAACGAAAGCTTTATCTAAATTTATGAACCAAATATAGGTTTGAGAACTAATTTCTTTGTCAAAGATCGACTTTCTTGACATGCTCAATATATTATGTGTGTTTATTAAAAAATACAGCAGTGATAGGGGCCCCGAAAATGGAGCCCCCGAATGCCCCTAAAAAAAAAACAAGGCATAAGGAAAAAAAAAAAAAAACAAAAACAAAGAAAAATGTCCAAAACGACATCATTTTGGGCATTAGGGACATTAGGGGCAGCTTTTTTTGTAGACAAAAAACATTTCTGTAAAAAATATTAGGTAATGTTTGAATGGTTGAAATGATTTTAACTAAAATATTATTAATTTAAAAGTATTTATTCTAGCGTATTAATTTGAAGTGTTTTTTCTCAAATGGTGTGCTAGGATCTATTAAAGATGAGATGATTTTAGTCCCAAAAAAAAAAAAAAAAATCAAAATATCTTTCACATTCTCTGCTTTTTGTATATTTTTTTTTTACAAAAAGTTATAAAGCCATTCCTAAATACTTTAATTTTTTCATCTCATATTTTAGATGGTGTTTGATAAAAACTGAAAGCTAAAAATCTTAACTACTATCTTATACAACAGCAAAGTTATCAAAATATTAATTAAAATATATTTCTAATATCATTAAAATTGTTAATTGACTTAATAATTTATTAATGAAATTGATCATTTGTTATGCGATTAAAAATTTGAAAGGTCGAAATATAATTTTTAAAATCATAAAAATTAATTTATATTTTAAATAAATTTCAAAAAATATATTTATAATTTACCCTACTTTAAAAGTGCTTAATTTGGGTTTTTTTTTTTTTGGGTCAGAACCCCTTCTTATTGGACTTTTTTTGTGTAAAGAATATGGAAAAACTAATACTGTCAAAACCCCTCAGAATTAAAAAAAAAAATAATGAAAAGGCAGGAATACCCTTGCATATATATGGGCAATAGTAAACAGTTGAGCTGTTTGTCTCTCTTGTTCTTTTTCTTTGTTTGAAAGCCGTTGAAGTTCAAAAGCCATTGATTCAAAAATCCTCCTCTGAAAACTATCAATTGAAGCATAATGAGAGATTTTCAAGTGCCATTGTCGAATGTTTCGATGTTATTGAACGATTTCATCATCTTCTACCGGTCATTACTACACCTATGAAAAGAGGCCAATTCAAATTGTGAATCACCGGATCAAAAGATTAAGGAACAAAAAATCCCATTGGTGAAAGTGGATTGGCAAAACCACGGAGGGACATATGCAACATG